>SSNP01000010.1:4065943-4186170 GCA_006937955.1 Pachypanchax playfairii | reverse complement strand
AAAAAATGAGCACCATCTTTGTACATATATATATATATATTTTTTTTTTTTTTTTTTTATTTATTGATGAGTGATTTATTTTTTTGTATATGGATTGTGATGATTGGAGGTTTGTGCAGAGTTTATCATCTCCTGCAACATATAACCATTGTGAAGATTGTTCATTTCATTCGGAGAGACAAATGTAGCCGGATTCTACGGTAGTTCCTGCTCAGGCGCCGTTAAGCTCCACCTCATTATTCTTTGTAGATGTTGCCATTAATGATATGAGGCTTTGGTTAACAGATGCCTCTTCACAAAAAGCTCTGCACAGCAAGCAAACATTTACTGTCACCCAGGAATCGGCCTTTTACTGAGAGATCTTCTTGTACAATTAAAGAGCAAATAAAAGTATTGATACTATTACTATTATCACATAACAGTAGGTTGAAGGACCATCAAATAGAAACAGATACTGTCAAAGACTAGAAGACAATTACACTCAGTTAAATTCTTCATTGGTATATAAAATTTGTTGCTCAGAGGTAAAAGTTATTCTGTACTTCTGAAGTATTTTTAAGAGATTAGTACCAGAGAACCAGATGTCAGAAGTGGATGAGAAGCTTTATTCAGAGATTCAATTCAATTCATGGATGGCTGTGGGGGAGATGGGAAAATCAATAATCTCTCCTGTCTAAGTATAATGTGTCCTCTGTTCTTACCCAACAGGGGTCAGAAATATTACTTCATGGTTTCCTCCCCTCCCTCACTCATACTCGTTCCTGTCGGAGATGTGGCGAGGTAAAATGTATCTTTGGCAGAGGTAGCAGTGAGGAGGAGGAGGCGGAGGAAGACTGGTGGCGTACCACAGTACGGTTAAAAAACACACAATGAGCCAGAACTACTACAAGTCCTAAAAGGAAGCTGAGCAGGTGTCCATTTGGAAAAATAAAAGATAGGAGACATGTGAAGGTAGAGAGAAAGTGGACAGAAAAGAGTTGGTTAAATGAAAGAACTGGAAAAAGGAGAAAAATACATCCAATGATTAGAAGAAATAACAGAAAAAAGCAAACAGATACAGTAAAAGATGGAGGAAGGAAGAAGTAAAGGTACATGAAGACCTGAGTAATCAGAAGAAAGCAGACATTTTTTTTTACCTTGCTAAACATGTGGATTTTTTATTGGAACTAGTTTTTGTTTTGTTTTGTTTTTTAGAAATTGAATACATAGCTTTAGTATTTATTGAGCGTTGTGCTGGATTGATTAGTAAAGACAGACCATTAGATCAGCTTTTGATTTTAAGGTTAAAAGTTATGTTTCAGTCTATCTGCTTTAATGTGTGTGAAGTGGGTAAAAACTTCTGTTTCTGGAGTGATTTGTATTTTCTTCATACAGTTGGTTTTGAACACACAATTTAAAGTTTACCTGTAGATACACTGTGGTGCCCCCCAGATTCTCAGGGGTCTTTCAGCTTGGTTTTGAGGTTAGAGATGGGGGTGTTAATGTGCAGGGTTTTTCCCCACCAGGGTGCTTCTTCTGTGGCTTGCCAGTCTGGGTGTAGCCCCTTCCTCCCTGTGCTCTGCATGAGCGACAAGGAAAATACTCAACACACTGAAATATAAGAACATCTGAAAATATCTGCAAATATTTTTGTAATCGACTTCAGAGACAGAAAAAGTCAGAACCCTGCTGGTTCTGTCTTTTCCATTTATATTTTACATGCTGAGAGTTTCATTGATGCTGTCGTCCAGCAAAACATTATGATAAGAGCATCAGCAACATTATGTTGAACTAACATTCATTTTCTTAATGTTTTAAAATACTGAGTCCAATCACTCAAATACTAAAATACATTATATCTCTTTATACTAATGTTATCTGATCCTGGTCCTGCATGTTTTAGACATATTCATGTTTGAACACACCTGATTCAAATAATTACATTGGACAAGTTCAGCAGAAGTCTGTTAAACAGCCATGAGATTAAATCAGGTGAGTACCTCAGGATCAAGTTCAGGAAACGTATCAGCCTAATGACAATTTTATTGATCATCTGTCTTTCCTCCCACAGTCTAAAGATGTGCATGTTAGTTTAGCTGGAAATTGGCCCTTGGTGTGAGAAGGAATCTTTTTTTTTTTTATGTAGCCCTGTAATGGGATGGCTACTTGTCCAGTGTTTAACCCCACCTCTCAGCTAATGAACTCTGGAGATGGGCACCAACCCCTGGTGACCCTGCGCAGGAACAACACAGTGGATAAACTGATCTTCCTTGAATGTTCAGCAGGGACAATCTAATTCATGACCACAGCTGAATATTGTTGATAGAATGCATCATGGCACTGGCCAGAGGTTAAACTGGGCAGGATCTGTCCGGAGCTGAATTCTGGCATGTAAGATGGCACAGCATTATGAGAAGCACCTTTTTCCCACGCTGCACTCCTTGCTTCTTATCCCGTTCATGTGTAGGATATATGGGGTGTGACAGCAGAGCTGTAGTGCACTGCTTCACACTGTGTGACTCCCAGAGTGTTGTGTCCCGCTGCACTCTGCTCCCAAAATGTTGTTAACTCATGTGCATCGTGCATGACTCTTCTGTGAAACATCTCAATGCAGTCAATCATAAACAAACCTAATGGAGTGTGTGCATGTGTGTGTATCCACTTTAAGCTGATCACTCAACAAACTTATGTTGTGCTTTATTTTAATGAGCATTCTTTAAACAGAAGCTGCAGCTGATGTTTTGATAGACACTCCTGCTCGATTTTCCCTCCTTCGTATTGGTGACTGAGCACTCGGGGCTTTTCTCTGATACTCTGACACATGCACAGTTTTTCATACACCCTTGACCTCTGTTTGAACTGGACCCTTGTGATAAGCTTGATGCACATATCCTTATTTACTGTGTGGTTGCTGTAAGGGGACAAAAAATTGATTTGACAATTTATTTTTCTGTTTCTTTCTTTTTATTTGCAGTTTGCATTTTTCGGCATTTTGTGTGCTTTCTATTTTTATTTCTTTTGTTTGCCTTTTTTTGCATTTTGCATAATGAAAAAAAATCTGTTTCAAAAGTTAAAACCAAAGTTGAACCATGTTGTTAAAGGAAAACAATAAACTGGAATTTGTTTAGAACTCACTGCAGCCACAAGATCGTCTCTTTCCTCCTTGTTTTGTGTTAACACACCTGAATGCTTCAGACCAGAGGTGCTCAAACTACCTGTTGATCAGTTAACACACATCATATAATTAGAGCTACTTAACGTCTTCATTTTTGTTTTCATGGCAGCAGCATGGATATTCTTACTTATTTCATTTCTTTTCTTTTTTATACTCCTTTTGTTGTTGTTTCTTTACAGCTGTATGCTGATAAGTTTAAGATATGGTATGTGAACCCTTACATTAAGACTGTACCCACATCAGTATGCTAAAAATTGGGGTTCTAGTGTAAAATTGGTGTCATACAAGTGGGATCAGACTAAATACTGTGGAGAAAAGAAATCCACTTTATGTTTGTGTTTATCATTTTAAACTGAAATTCTCAATCATTGTTGAATTTCCCTTCTGGGATAAATAAAGTATTTTTCATTTTCATTTTCATTTTCATTTTCAATAACCTTCATATCTGAAAAATTCAATTCTGACTCGACTGTCGGTGTCTTAAACTTAGTGCTGTATGTTTGAGTGTGTCTGCGTGTTTGTGTTGCTATGGCAGAGGAATGTTAAAACACTTTCCAGGGATGGACTGTTGTGTCTTAGCGCAGAACAACAGGCAAACCACAACAGAAGCAAAAGAAACACTTATTCATAAACTCCATTTAGCATCCGACATTTAAGGTGCAATCCTCATGTGTCTGTTCACATGTGCAGCTGATCATTCTGCATGTGTAGATAAGATGTTTCACGTTTTTCATTTCAGAAATGTATATGCTGTGCATACTGAATAAAATTTACAGTTTACATGTGTGTGTGTAACTCACCCAGTGTTGTAAATGTTCTCTCTGATGTGGTTAGCTGTATTTAGACAGAGAGCAGAGAGTGCGGATGAAGTCAACAGAGACGCGCATGTGTGTATTTGTGTGTGTTCGTGTGTATGCGTGTGTGTTTGTGTGAGACCAATGCAAAGATTTTATGTCACTAACAGACCCAGAAAACTTCATGTCCTTTTCCATCAGGCCAAACCATTGGCTCTTTGGACTGGCCGCTGTATATTTTTCTGTACATTTTGTGTGTGCTGGTATGTGTGTGTCTGCATGTTGGTTAGTAGCAGGGCGTAGCTGAGTAGAGAAAAAATATCTTGGCCAACCACGGGAATGAACCCACCCACTATACCACACCCAGAGAGACAGAGCAAGCAGTGGTCTTAGCCTCTCTCCATCTTTCAATTTTTGTCTCTCATCACTTTTCTTAATTTTATTGTCTTATTTGAAAGTAAACTTTTACTATTTTTCTATAATAATTCCCCCTTGTGTCATTCTATTTCTGTACACGTCTCTTCCTGTAACCATTTTTACCTCCTTTTCTGTTTTTATCTTTTTTTTTATTTTGAATAGACATCAGATGTTCTTAAGACTTGAATTTATTTCTGTTTACAAACTTCTGTCATATCATAAGTTTTTGAAAAAAAAACTGAAAAAGTAACAGATACATTCTGACATTTTGGAGTGAGATGTTTCAGGATTGTATTAATCCAGCTGATAACCAGCTGTCTGTAACATTGATCAACATCTGAGCACAGTTTCTCTTGACAGTTTTAACACAACATGTGTATTTTTGGTGTGTAATAAACATTAAAACAACTCTTTCAACTGTATCTTCCACATTTTCCATTTATTAGCTACGAGCTAAAAGCTAAAGTGATTATTTACTCTGCATTGCAGAACTAAAATGGCCTATTCTCACCAAAATAAATACTTAATTATAAACCAATTTAAAAATCTAAATCATACTTGCAATGTTAGTTCTTCATAATCTTAAAAATGAATTGTTTCTTCTAGTTTTAGATTTTTTAAAGCAGATTTAGATCCAGTAAAAATCTCGCCAAACTCTCGTCTTCTTCCATCATATTTCCTGAACCAGATACATTTCTACTGTCTGCAGAGACACCCCCACCCCTCACCCCCCACCCACATCCTTTTGGACACAAACTGCAGTACAGTCCTTCTGGGTACATCAGTGCCATTTGCACGTAATTATATTTTTTGTTTTTTAGCAAAAACAATGTGTCTGTATTTCATGGGACGTGCAGCACAGTCTTGCCTAAGGTGTCATGGTCTGCACACATGGTAATGAGCAGGTCTGTCATTCTTCAGCAGCACATTCCACACCAAGAATAGTATCAAAACTGCCTGTACAGCATCTGTCAGACCCTTTTGGGTCTTTCTCTTCTATAACCACCTTATTTTCTGCATTATTAAACTAAATGTACTTGGTGGGGCTTCAGGATTTAGATTTTTTTATGACCTTCAGGGTGACTTATTTGTTGGTAATTACATTTACTAGAAGATCACCAAGCAGCCATTAAAACGTAGCTTTAAATAATGCTTTTCATTATTCAGGGAAATTACATGTAGCCACTCAATTTCATAGTAAGAAATAACAATTTAATGAAGATACTTTAACTAAAGAACTTTCTGAGATTCTTAACTACTACTATTACTAACTAGTGAGATTTTTAGTACTAAAATATGCTTTTGAATAAACCTGACTCACATACACACAGTCAAAGAACTCCAATTTAATCTCTCTGTTTCTTGCCTCATGCAGATTCATTCATCAAACACTGAATCTGTATAATTCAGCAGAATTCTCTCTCGTTGACACTCACCACTGGCCTTTTTGCTTTTGAACAATGTATCAGTGACAAAATATCTTTCTCTCCAACAAGTACAATCTACTTACATTACTTTATTTTTTTCTGACTTTATTTTAGTGACATTTCTGTTTGAATTTGTGTCTGTATGTTTTTGCACCTTAAGAGGAATGTCTGTTCTTCTAAATCATTCTTATTTTCAAAAAGTTGGAGATGACACTTCAAACCAACTTCCCCTTGGTTGGCACATGATTTTCTGGAACAGTCTGTGTTTGATGTGGCCCCATGTCAGCTGTTAAATTTAGTGACTTTAGTTACTAATTTGAGCTCACTTACTGTTTCCCACACTTCTTTAGTTGGAGATTCAGCACACAAAGGCACAGAAAAGCTCACAAATACACATTTTCAAACACACACTTACACACAGATCCTATCAGCGAGTCATTTTTTGGCCGATTCTCTCTCTGACACATGCAGCAGAGTGGATTCTGTAAATCTGTAGGTCTTAGCTGCGTTATCCGACATGCTGACGGAGTCGGGATGCGGGCGATCTGTGCGGCCCCTTCTGTTTTGACTACGCCTGCCTGCAGATGAATGCATTGCCATGATCCACTGCTAACATATGAATCCAGGCAGGACATGTGGGCTTTGAACAAATCACAGATAGTGTCACTCTTCTTTATCTCAAGGACACACTGACTTTTGTTGCAGTCATGTTGTTTGTTTGTTTTGCAAAGAATAAACAAGTGTTGTTCCTTTAAACTTTGGTAGAAGATGAAGAGCTCAAATAACAAAAAAATTATCCTTCAGACAGTCTGTGTGCAAAACTGACTCCAATCTTTGATCGTTTACCATTAGTGAGTCATTTCAATTATAAATTTTGACTGAAGGTTTTTCTTTTAGAAAGCTCTAAAATTTGGGACAAAATCAAATCTTGTTGTCCGTCATTCTTTCGACCGCACCTGCAAACACTCAGTACACGTAATGTCTTTGCAGCTGGGTGTTTGCTCAGTATTAATCATTCACTTTTCTGATCATAAACCCAAATCTATATATTATACAGAGAAATTGATTAAATGAGAGAAATAACTCAGGTCAAGTTGCCACAATGACTTAATAAACCATTTTTGTTTAAATGAAAATGTTCTGTAACACACAATAAGGTTGGAGACACACAACCAAATTCCTCAGTTAAACAGGATCTGCTAACAAACCACATTTGGACAATCATGTCATTAGAGGAGGGAGTTTCTACAGGAGCTGGATAATTGCCCAGTTTTTTCTTCTTTTTTTCTTAATGCTAACAAGTATGCGCTTTAAAATGAAACACCTCCTTAGTCATTTTTAAGAACAATATTTCAATAAACGTATTCTCCTAAGAGTTGCTCACCGTAACCAACGATGTGGATAATAAGAACTACATTACCCACGGTTTCCTGTCGAGCAGACACAGCTCATGTTGGGGATGTTTTAATCACAATGAAAACCACTTTACTGTTCCGGGTAAGTCGTGTCCCCGGTGAAAAGGGCTTAACGTCACCTTGATCTCATCAACTCCGACCGATGTGGAGCACAGGCTGCAATGTTTAGTCTACACACTTCAACTTTGTTAGTTTGTTGAAGTAGCAGCCTGACAAGATGTGACCTGACCTCTTTAGATTTCCATACAGGAGGGAAGCTGCCATCTTGTCTTACAACGTCAATGTTTATCGAGTCATTGCTACCTCTCCCTTGAGGATCCTGCTCTCACACACATTTATTTCCTACTTGGAGAGAAAAAGCAAAAACATTGAGGGGACACTGTTCTCACTGGGTGATTGAAAATGGTCCTGAAATACAAGCACGCGGAAAGTTTTCTCAGATCTGCTCATTTAACTTTTATAATGTAATGTAGGAGTGTTATGCTGCACAGATTCAAGGTCTAACACAAGAATATCTTCTATCCCACCTGTCAGACCTCATATTCACCATAACTTCCTGTTCATCAACATCTGAGTAAGGCCTACCACTTTGTGATTATAAAGACAACAAAGAAACTCAACCTCTGACTGTAAAAGCACTGACAGCAGTAAAATCAAATCACACGTTAAATCATAAACCTGCAACAATGAAGGTCCTTCAAGAACCAAATGGAAAACGTTTCACAGGGAGAGACAGAAACAGCCAAAAGTGGGTAAAAACTGACAGCTCTGACATTCCTGTAATCAATACTGAAGAAAAGTAATACTGGGACCAAAACACTGACCTCAACAGAAAAACTTTGTTCCAAATTAGAAGGTTATTTTCTTTTTTTATGGAACTGTCCATTCAGCACCACAAATTTACAAAACAAGCCAACAGGGAGTTGTTTCCATATTAACTGTCAAAAGAATTTGAAGTAATTACTCTATGACTTCTTATAGTGTTTTGCTAAACTAAACATGTCAAATTTCCAGTTTAATATGTCGTTATTGTTTTTATTGTTATTTATAATAACAGGAGGAAGAAGAATATCATCATTATTAGTCATTTTAGTAAATACTATTTAGGAGGAAGGATCTGTTTTTTTCTGTTCTTTTTTTTTATCAGATTGTTTCTGTTTTACAAATCCAGATTTTATCCCTAATTTCTGACCAAGCTGATAACTTTGGTTGAATCTCCTCAGATTTCCATGTTGTGTTTGAAATTTCAACCTTCACCAAAATTCAGTCAGTTAAATTAAATCCTTTGTGTTTGTCATTACACTTAAAATATTGGAAAATATTCACAAGGCAAGGGATATTCTGGAGTCTCTCTCAAACATACTGTGTTAACAGAGTTATTTCTCTGTAAAAACAAACAAAAAATAAAGTTTGGTGCTTTTGTGTCCATTAACTTTTTATTTGGGCTGTGAAAACAAGCCAAAAAGGTGATGACTGTTGACCTTTGACCCCATTTATATGAGAGTTTGACCCTTGGCTTGCCATCAGAGCAGAAATCCTTCACATCCGCAGTTACAGATTTATCATTATGAGCTAATCTGAACGGACAGTATGGGATTGAACTTTTGACTTCCAACACATGAGTTTAACCCAGGTGTCAGACCTGACCACATCCAGGATTAGTTTCAGGTACGTCTCAGGTTAAACTCCGATAAGCTCATGATAATGTTACTTTTTAGCCCACAAATGAGACAAATAATAAAATGGTAATCATGTTGTTCTTTGCACTCAGACTTGGTTTGTGAACTTTTCACCTCAAAAATTGAAAATAATTTCAGAAAATCAATATTCCACATATGACCTTTGTAAAATAAAATTAAATCACACACAGTGATGTTAGTCATTATAGGAATTAGATTATGGGAACTGCAATGTCACGTTAACATTTATAAACTAATAATAGGCCAAAATCAGCCTCCATTTACAAGATATGAACATGCACATGAATAGGCAGCATTCACGAATACAACAGAACAAAGAATCATTTTATTTATTCACAGTTAAAACACAGAGGCTATCTGATTTTAAATGACCTCTTTATCTGACATCTTCATTACAGAGAAATCTTAAAGTTATTATTTTTATAAACGTGGCGCAACACATGCCATTTCCAAAGAACACATGCAGTTGTCATAGTCTTTACATTCAGATTCAGATTTACTTCATTAATCCCCTGTAGACCCTTGTGTTGATGTGGAGTGTGTGTCCCACACATATATATACAAATATAATTTAAAATTATATTATATTTGTAAATAATTCTAGGCATTAAGAGATCAATCTCTGGTTTGAATTTATTATCGGTGTTTTAAAGTTAAAATCTGTTTTTATTTAAATGTTCTTGTTTCCTGAAAAAAGTAAAAAGAAACAACTTTTCCTTTTTTTCTTGAGTGAAATAGAACCTGTGATCAGAAGAGGTTCGGTTGACTCTCTTTAACCTCAGAGTTTATCTTCGTTAGTTTTTTAATGAAGAACCTGTTGTCCTCGTCGCCCACAGCTGTTAGTTGCTTTAACAGGTTTTCCCAGGAGTCGCTGGTTTTATCTATAACACAATTCACAAAGAGACTCACGAGAGTCCTCAGACTCCGGCCGTCTGTTGGCTGAGCTGCTGAGGAGGGATTTAGTGTAAAGTGGTAACCAGACAGTTAGTGTCCAGTCTGGATTAGACTGTCTCTGTGGGATTAACCCACTCAAACCCTTTGATGAAACAATCATGAAGAAATTTCACACTTATTGTTTTGAATACTTGACAGCCCTGGTGAAGACACACACACGTGAACAGCATCATTGTTCAGATAAAACACATCAGATCTCATATTAAAGGCTCTGAGAAAAGGCGGGGGGGGGGGGGGTCATACTTACACTTTCTCAATAAGAATTAGTGGTTGGCTTTTATTGTAAAACATGTTTTCACTTGTGTTGGTGATTATTTGCAGATGCATCAGGTGCACGGACGGTGTGTTTGTGTTTACGCGTGTGTGCATGTACACAACTTAAAGCTGTTTCTGTTTATAGTTTTGTGGTTTTACAGTCGGCGGGGAGACGAGTGACTTCAGGCAGAAAAACACAAACCATTTAATGAGCCATCAAAGTTGGCTTCTGTTAAACTGCTGCACTATTAGGTGATAAATACTTTAGCGGCAGACTGTGATTTATTCCTCTTTCGTGTTTGTTTTAACTTTCCCAAATATGTGAGAAGGTTTTGCTTCTATATGTATATTTAACTGTATTTAATGTGTTTATTTTGGGCGTCGATTGTGTGCACTGTTGCTCACTTTAATCAGTATTCATGGCACCACCTGCCACACACAGTACCTGAGTCTCTGTCTCTTCAGCCCTAGACGATGAGCTGTCTGATTAGAGCTCCTTTCTGGAGTCTATGAGCACATAGACACATGAGTCTGCTGTCTCTACCCTTTTCTCTAAGGAGAGATACATCCCCACGCATTCAGATACATGTAAAGATGCTTCCTGTACCACAGTCTCCACTCACACAGTGAGATACCAGGCTGTCGTCTGCGGTCTCGAAACCATCTCTGTTCTCATGGAGATAAGAAGTGGCAGACAACAGTCGTCTTATCATCTTATCAAAGAGCCAGTTCAGGCTGAAGGAGGTGGGGCTGAAGAGTGTGTTTGTCTGAGTGTGTTTGATTAAGTGAAGGTTCTTTGTCATGCAACAGGTGCTGCTGTCAGTCATGTTGTCTTCATACTAAAGAGACCTGAGATTTACAGTGTGTCTGTAGAAGAACGAGCTACAGCTGATTGTGTAAACCTGAAGTCACTCCTGCTGCAGATTAACAGGAAGTACTTCAACACAAGATACAAGTTTACTGCATCGTATCTGTGCTAAAATTTTCCATAGTGAAAATCCTGTCTTTGCAGTTGCATAACACTCGCTGTTTGCTGAGTGCTGGTATTTACCCAGCACACCATCAAAACACCAAACATGCATTTTCACATTTATCCGCTTGATTTATGGCAATTAAAATCTTGGATTTGCAAATAAATGACCAATTCCTTCTTTTTATCTCCACATTTACTTGTTCTATCTTCACTAAACCTGCATTTTCTCTCTGAAATTCCAAAACTTACAGAGAGATGTTCATTAATCGTGTTTTCATTTGGTTTTTCCTGCTGCAGAAAAAGACTCCAAAGAGAAGAGAGAGACATCCAGGGAGCTCTCAGAAGCAGCTGGGCAAGAAGAAGCATTGGGTGCAGGGGAGCCCAACAAGGAGGCAAAGAAGGAGAAAAAGGAATCATCCAAGGACAAGAAGGAATCAAAGAAGGATTCAGTAAAACATGCTAAAGAGTCCAAAGAGGAAACAAAGAAGGAGTCTAAAAAGGAATCATCTGCTTCCAAGGAGAAAAAAGAGGCATTAAAGGAGAAGGACAAAGAGAGGGATGGCAAGGAGACAGGGGACAGAAAAGTGTCCAGGAAGTCATCTGTCAAAGTAAAAGAGAAGAAGAAGGAGCCTGAGGCAGCAGAGGGCTAGTGGACAAATGCAATACATTTTATTTATATGCACAACAGACACAAAGATAAACTAAACACATGACAACTCTTCACACATCACACTCACGTGCACATCCAGGGTCTCGTATATGCAAATGTTTGTGGGAATCTATTGATATATCGTGTACATGTAAACATAAACAGGATAGTTTGACCCAAAGCAGATACACTTTCACATATTCAGTCTGAATATAAATCAAGATGGAAGTATATCAGTCAGGGTCACATATTTCAGTGGTAAAACCATTTCCTCCCAGATGCATTTTTACATGGCTAAGCCGATCCCTTACACACATGTACACGCCGTGCTGCTGCTGGGCCGCACCACATTTAGCAGTTTCAGTGTGTGTGCTCGGTGACTGCGGTGAGGTCGAGGCCCACGGAAAGTGATCATGATGGCAAAATCCTCCTTTTTCTTCTCAGACATTTTGCTGACTCTCTCCTTCATCCGTGTTGTCTCAGCAGCAGTAGAACCCACAGTCCTAATCCCTGTCAAGCCCCAAACCACCCCCCCAACCCACGCGCACTTTGTGGATGTGACGTAAGAACCGCCCTCCGCCCCCTCACATGGCTGCAGACTTCACCGGAGCCTCCCCCGTCTGTCCACCAAAAATAAATGGCCTGCAGCGTCCAGCCACCCGCTGCTTCCGGGTGAATCAAGGCCACATCCTACAGCCACCACCGTCACCGCTGCTTCCACCCCCTCTGACCTCCGACTGTCAGGTTTTTTTTTTTCATTTTCCTGGGATGCTGAAGGACGTGCAGCGGTTTATGGACACGTCCTTCTTCCTGCAGGCTCGGACCTGAGACTGTTTGTACAGTGGAAACCAGCTGTGGGTTTCTGGAAGGAACAAAATGCACAAAGCATTACAAAAGAGGAGGAAACAGCTTCATTAATGCTAGTTTTATTTTAAAAAGAGCATTAGATTTACAAGCTGACAGACTTTTAGAAGCCAAAACAGGAATAGTTTTTATAATAAACTGCATTCTGTAAAAAAAATTGAAAAAACAGGTAAAAGAATGTGATAAAGTTCCTGCTGTCAGACACAGCCAACATCAGAAAGCTGTGGAAGTTTCTGAAGTACTTCTGACGGTCAGTAATATCGTTTTCATTGAGCTGTTTTTCATATTTTCTAATGCAACTTTTAGAGTGGAAACAGAATTCCACAAAACAAAAAAAAAAAAAATTCTCAGAGGAGGTTAGCTCTGTTTGCTAAAGAAAACAACACAGATAAAATCTCACCTCACACTTCCTTAAGTTCTGTAGGTTAGAGTTAAAATGAAATCCCACTTTCTGTTTCAATGTTAGAGTTAAAACTTCAGCTGCAAACACACACACACACATTCCCCTCATACACTCCCAATAGAGTTGTTCAGCTGTATTTCTGCCAGAATTGGAGTCAGTAGACTTGATCCACTGTTGCCAACAATGATAGTTGAAGATGTCTGTGATTAGATTCGATGTGCTGCAGGTTGCTGTTTTCCAGCAGTTTAAATATTCCTGATGTGATTTAGGTTTCTATTTATCAGATTTATCAGATCCTTTTCTGTCTACTTTTATAGCCACAATTCCAAAAAGGTTTTCCTTTAAAATAAACAACTTTGTTATAGTTACGCTCTAGAAAATCCCCTAAATATGTAGATAAAAAGAAGCATTAAAATGATTTTTTAGTAATAAAAGTTACTGTAAGTAATTAAAGTCTTCTGATGGTGTCGTGTTGTTTCTTAAATCGTTTAGAAAAGTATTTGTTTGAAATATTGTCCATATTCTGACTCAGTTATATGTTTATGACACATTACAGCATGAACAGTAGCGATTTCAGGACATTTTATTTCTACAGGTTGACTAAAGGAAAGGAGTGGTTATAAGAAAAGGGTCTTCCTGATTGGTCTGTGAAGAATATAAAGATAACAATTTCCTCTTTGAAGTCTTTTTTTCCCAATTTTCCTCCTAAAATTCCAACAGTAAGATTGTTTTCACTTAGGAAAGTGTTTAAATTTCCAGCCTTCAATCATCCCGTAGAAGCGGTGGGATTCGTGTACTATGTGTGTGTTTTCTCACAGAAATGCTGACAGAGATTAACAACCAGCTCAGCCCTTGTCAAACTGATGAACTGATGAAGACTATTTTTTTCTCTTTCAGGCTCTGAAGTCCGGATCAGCTGCAGATTGGAGGAAAGCGCTAAAGTAAAGCTGTCAGTGTTTCATTTGGCAACAGTTCTGAATATGTGTAGGTTAAGGAGCGCTGCAGATGGAGTTACACTTTCTTAATTTTTGTTTCTCTTTCTCATTTAGGTAAATATTTTCTTTTCATTCTTTCAGCTCATATTCTCTCTCCTCTTTAGAAAATGTTGTCTTCACCTTTTTTATTACCTCATGAATTTCTTTCATTCATATCCGTCTGTCATCTTTGAGTTTTTTTCTTCTTTTATTTTATTTAGCGTCTCCTACTTGCTTTTTTTTCCCATCTCTCACACCTTATCACTCCCATTTCTTCTTTTATTTTTTTTTAAACTCACTCGAGTCACTAATATCTTCTCTCATCGTCTTTATTAACTTTCATTATTTGCTTCCTTTCTCTTCCCACCTTTCCATCCCTCCATCAACTCTCACAAATTTGCCAGCCATGTTTTGTTATTTTCTTTTCTTACATCACCGCTCTTTAGATCTTTCTTCACCCACAGGAACTCTCCCTGGAAGTGGAACTTTTTTAACTGTTATTCTGAACTTTATTCCCTTTCGTCCTGAAGAGGTTTTAGCTTTACAGCTTTAGAGTCTCTGAATACAGGATTTCCTTGTGTTGGCTGCAGTCACATTGAACTTCTATGTATTTTCTGTTCTTGGTTCTGTTCTGATCAATTTGATCATTTTTAAACCAGTTTACCTTAATCACACCTAAAACATCTGTGTAACACTAAATAAATAGTTCAATATTGTTATACTATGAGCAAAATGTAAAATAAACAACAGTTTGATGAAAAATGTGGTAAAATCTGATCAGAGACTTTTAAGATTTAAAAACTTCTAGTTTCTATAAAAACAGCTGCAACAATCACGTTTGCAGAAAATCATCTGACTTTTAAAGTTAATCAAGTTTGTTATAAATTGAGTTTGATCAAATCAAGGAGGAAAATGTAGAAAGTCACATAAAAAGTGAAGCACAAAATGACGGATTTATTATTGTATGAAATTCGGAGCTCCGATCATGTGTGTATTAACGAGGCCCTTCCATTAAAAATGGGTTTTTCTGAGGTTTCTGTTGAATATTTTAGCTCCACAGGTGTTCTTACCTTCATAGTGGGTGTGAAAACAGGTCAACAACTTCTCTTTCAGTTTTAATCTCTCAAACTACACAGGTGGTGATAAAACCCGAGTTCTCCCCAGTTCAAACGGCCTGTATCTGTTTCATCACAACTCCTTTGCTCATTAGTATTCATCAGCTCCCGCAGTTGAAACCACACCTAGAACGCTGCTGGCTAAAAGCTGTAGCATAAGATGTAGCAAACAGGAAGAGAGAATGCCTGATGTTGCCATGCGCAGCAGGGCAGGAAACAGGAAGCCTTGCTCTAATAGGCTAGTTTGTTAGCCAATCTCAGTCCAGCTAACTCGAATAATGAATATTAATGAGTTGCAGTCAAAGCCTGACGAATCTTCACGCAGACAGATTTTTTAGATATAAAATGTTTCATATTACAGGTTAGTACTTCAGAAATAACCACAAAGTCCTAAAATTTTTATGAAATGGCTTCATTAAGTAATTTACCATCACTTATGATGTTTTTTAATTAATTGTTGTTTTTACCTTTTTATCTGGCCGACCATGTGACCACCAGTTTCTCTTTGATTTCTTTTAAGTGAGAACAACCTGTTTTATTTTCTAAAAAAAAGGAAAAACTTAAAGTATTTTAAAACTTTTCCACTTGTTTTTTCCCTCATCAGTAACTTCTTCCATCGTTCACGTTCTCACACGGTAAAGTGGCTCTGATGTGTGAGACCACCAGACAAAGCTGCACACACCCAGCTGTTAAGAACATCCAGCAGACAAAACGCTGCAGAGCCGCAGCAGCAGTTTGGGTATATTGGCGTGAAAACAGAGTTTGGATTTAGAAAAGCAGACGTCTTTCTCTGGGTTTTATTTCACAGCTTATTCGCAGCTTACTGGGTTTAAGGAGTAAACAAGCTGGCTGAGATAATTACTGCATTTTTTTACCTTTTCTACTGATTTGAAGCACCATCAGTGCGTCATACGTGGGGGGGGGAGGGGTTGCATGTGCATGAACAATGCTGATTCAGTCTTTTTATAACTGAAGAAAATTACCAAAATTATATTTTATTCTTGTGGTTACTCAGCTAAATTATGCTTTTATTTTCCTAAATTATGGTACAACAATTTTCTCATTATGTGGAAACACCATGAAAATGGCGTGTTAAATATGATCTGTTACACTTTATAAAAAGTTTTTTTTGCAGGCAACATCTGTATTTACATTTTGATGTTCTCTGTATTGAAGTATTTTATTTTTGAATAATTTTGATCTGGTTAAAATTGTATAATTTTCCATCCATTTTCTGAACCTGCTTCTTCCTGTTCAGGGTTGCAGGGAGCTGGTGTCTCCAACGGTCTTTGGGCGAGAGGCGGGGGACAGCCTGGACAGGTTGCATCATCACCATCACTAAGCCACACAAAGACAAATGACCATTAACACCTAGGGACAATTTAGAGCTGCCAATTAATCTCTTGCATGTTTTTGGACTGTGGTCTATTATTTAAAATAAATGCAGACTGCCACACCTGTGTTCTTACAGACTGCATCAGTGCTGGTCTTCCAGTCCAGCTTGTTGTTCAGATCTAGACTCAGGTGCTTATGGCTGTCTCCATCACCCAAAATGTTGACGGGTCTGGTCGGATGTTTTTTGTCCTAAAGTTGATCACCTTTGTTTGGGTCACAGTTAGGACCAGTCTGAAAAGTTGTCCATCAGCTCCCTAAACTGTGTCTCCTGTCCATCTCTTACACACCCCACCACCACAGTGTCACCAGAGAACTTCTGCAGTCGGCATGAAACCTGTAAAGACTAAACGGGAGCGGGTAAAGGACACGTCCCCGTGGTGCTCCTGTGTTACTGATCACCACATCATTCCGGGTTCGGCCCAGTCGGACGCACTCAGGCCTGTCTGACGGATAATCAGTCTTTCTTTTCTCTCAGCAAAAAGGTCTAACAGAACCTCCACCATCATCCAGGTGAGAGTGAGCAGATAGTTGACATCATCATTTTACAGACACAAACCGTTTTGGATGCTATGGACCCTTTTCTTCTTCTTCTTCGCTGCTATGCAGTTTCACATCCTTCCAAAAAACTACAGGGTGTGAAACAGTAGCTCAGTCCATTAATGTTCTCACTCTGTTTTCCTCTGATGTGGGAGCGTCTGTCCATGTTTGTGTCTTTGTCCAGAGCAGCAGGTAAAGAGCTGAAAGCTGAAGTCTGTTGTAGTCGCCAAGGGAAGCCCCTCCTCATCACAGCAATTTCAATGTTTTTCTTTTTCTTACTTGAGCTGAAGTTTTACAAAGTCAGTTATATGCTGAGTGAGTTTCATGACCTCTGGGCCCTTGAAACCTGTAAGAAAAGCATTCCTTGCTTCCTTCCCGTAGAACGTTCTCTCAGCAGATATGTGGCTTCTGTCCGACAGCTGTAACACAAGCCAAGAGATTAACTCGTGGCCAAACATTGCTGCAAGAGGCTTGTAAAACCAGGAGAGTATGCAGTGAGAGCTTACACTAACTAATACACAATCTTAAAAAAAGGAGAAGAAAGATGAAAAGTGCTTTATCTTTTTAAGGTTTGAAATGTGCAAAGCTCCAAATATTTAGTGTCTTTTTACTTGATATTCAGTTTCCAGGGTGTTTGTTTGTTGTGAAAACAGAAGAGTAATCTTTCTCAAAAGGCTCCATAAATATCCCAAAAATCTGCAGTTTACGAGGATGTAAAACACAAACAATTACGAGACACAATTTGTTTTTATTGCTTAGCTCCACCCTCTGTGCTGCCAGCGTCTGAATGAGGACTCCAGCTTCCAAAAACAGGGAACAATTGATCGTTAGCTTCCAGACACACAGGCGTTAGCTAACATGAGTTCTCCAGAAATATTAGTGTCAGATTCATCCCTCATCTCCTAAAGGCATACATTTAGAATGAAAACTGTGAAATGTGCTCCTTATATGTCAATTTAATTTTCTTTTTCACCTTTTTTTATGATAAAATTACAAAATTGAATACAGGTGTGGAATTAGACGTTTGTATGGACTTTAAAATAGTTCCAAGTTTGTAAATGTTGTTTTGTACAAATTCATTTTTCATTTGCAAATTTTGGCTTTTAGCTAAAATGTATCTGATCAGTTTTCAGTTCCATTTTACATTTTCATAAATATTAAAGCTTCATTCAGTATATTGTTTTCACTATTTCACAGGTTTTACTTCATCCATCCTCGATTCTTTTTTTAACATTGATTCCACTTTAAACTTTTAATCCAAGGTTCTTGGAGAGGTTCTTGAGCCTGACTCAGACAACTGGCTCTGACCTTTCACCCCTACACACAGCCCACCCCCCAAAGCCAGACCTACTGGCTGCAGGGGGGCTTTAACCTCAGGACTGCTGGGACTTCCGTCTAAAGGCAGGAGGAACCTCACGGGGCTGGAACCTCAGGGAATTTCTGTTCAAGTAAAAACAACTCGGAACAGACAAAAGGTCTCATCCAACTCTTCACTTAAGTCCTTTCATTTCCTGTTATCAGACTCTGACTGACATCTGCTGTGGGGGGTGGTAATGGGAAAAAAATGACACTGAAACAGCTTTATTTTAAATTGACTGTAATTGTTCTTTTCTACTGGTTATGCAGGTGTCTGAGAGGTGCGTTCATGGCTGTAGAGAGTTAAATCTGTCTATACAAACTGTTTTACTTCTTACACCAAAGTAAAAAGTATACACTCACTAAACGAAGTGTCTTGAGCTGGAGATTTATTCTCACTTACTGGGATTTTCATAAACTTAATCCTTCTGAGCTGTTACGATGAAACAGAAAGTTGACAGACTGATTTTTAATATTTCCAGATCTGACATCAGAACCTTCGACTTTCTCGACACTGTTCATCTGAAAATTGTTTGCTCTTCCCCAAAGTCACAGCAGGTATGTAAAATATAACACTACATGTAGTTAGATGTATTAATGCTGGTATCGATTCAGCATCCAGCAGGATGTGTGTTTGTTTTCTGTTTCATTGGTGGAGGATTTTAAAGATGCTGTCAACAGCCCGACCCCCCCTTTAAATCTCCCCGTATTGCCATCTAGTGGTTGTGATGATCAACCAAACTCACACCTTGAAGGGCTCTTTATCCCTAATAAGCACATTTAAAATGAATAATTTTCTTTAATACACAGTGTGGTTTCATTTACTTCTTTCTCTTTCAGTCACATGATCTCATAAAAAAAACTGTATTTTTCTAGGTAACTTTTTGAAGATCAACTGTTCTTTTTTTTTTTTTTTTGCAAACATCGTTTCTCTTCTACAGCAACAGATGATTTTCTTTTGACCCTTTCATTAGCTGTTTTTTTTCTTCACATACACTCACACCTTTACCGTGTCTATGTTAATGTGTGCTTCCAGCATGCAGCAGCACAGATCGAGCAGCAGCTGAAGCTCAGTTAAAAGCTGCTGGGTGGGTCCTAATTATTTCTTTGAAGACTCGCTTTTCCTCCCTGTCTGAGCTTCTGATGGGCTTCACTTTAAAGAGGCCAGACACACACACACACACACACACACACACAGGCAGCGTCATGCAGCCCGCCTCATCTGTCAGAAACGACTTTAATGTTGACTCCAGGCTGCAGATTTATGAGAACGTAATGCTAAAATGTCGAGGAGTTTCTATTGTGAAGGACCATTTTAGATTTAACAAGAGAAGTGTGTGTTCTCAATTTTTGGGCAAATTTAGAGCTTCAGTCACTGCAAGTTGGCAAAGTCTTCCAAGTATAAAAAGATTTCAGGCACAAATGAGGTTTGAACTCTTGATGTTTGTTTTGTTTGTTCCAAGTTTAGGTGCAAAGAAAGATGATGCTTTGGTATAGAACTTAAAGAAGAATCATTCTGCATTAATAACACAGTCTGATGAAGGTTATAGACAAGTCTCTGTTTTGCCAACCTATTTATCCAAATCTACAACACCAGATTAACAGAACTAGGTAAAGATGCTGTATAACTATATTCTGTTCAGGGAGCAAGACGCACCACTTTGCATGATACGTGTGTATCGATGGCGGGTTTCTTCAAAAATGGTATCGGATCCTTCAAAAAGTTTTTTTTTTCCCCCCGCTGGAAACACAAAGTCTATAAACCAGACAAGATGCTCCCAGAACTACAGAATTATTTAGAAATTTGAATTCTGGATTAGAAATAAAACTAAAACCTGCTGCTCACCACAAGACCCTTCAGCAGTGTCTCTTCTTGTTTCACAATGAGACTTTTGTGAGCTTTTGTGTCAATCTGAACATAAACAAACAAAAAGTTTTTTTAGGAGAGCAAATCAAAAATTGCATTCAATTAAGTTTCATTCTCATAAATCACTAAATCATTCCATGTCTGTTTATGTACAGCAGATTGTTTTATTTTTGGAAACAATCAGAAGATTCTCCTTCAGTTGATATTTTAAATTCAATCTATTTTTGAATTAAATGCGCTTATTTACATTTTTTTCCAGATCGACCAGCATGTGGTCACGTGGTGAAAATGATGCTTGACTTTCCTTTCTGACTTCATCTCTCGTTTTATTTATTGATTTATTTTAAAAATACACAGTACCACAAGTTGGAGGCGCGAGACTCTGAAATTGGATCCAAAGAAGAGAAACTGCTCTTTCTCTATTATTATAATCACCCAAACCGAACTTCTTCTGCACGCAGTGGCCAACAAACAAACCGAAACCCTGTCATTATTAAGAACTTTAAAGCGCTAACAAAATGAGGCGTGAAGCCCTTGCGTTCCTGGAGATGTGAAGCAGCGGATCCCAGAGGTTCTGGGAAGTTTACAGGAGGTTTTGGAGATGTCTGGAAGCAGGAGGAGGTCCCGGGTTTCACAAAGGAGGCAGGACTTTCTGGCTCCGTGGTGCGCTCCGACACCAGGTCCGTTTTAATATCAGAGGAGGAGAAGCAGGTCGACTTGTAAGACCGCGCAGACACAGAAGTTGGTGTCTCCGTCCTGGACAGTCCACATTCAGCATCCATGTGCAACGCGGACCTTAACAGGCTGCTCAGACTGAAGGTTTTAATAACATGTCTGAGAGAAGTCTGACCGGGTTTTTACATTTTCTGACTCTTAGAAATTTTTAAGCGTATTTCTGAGCGCACGTCGCCTCACTGGTTCGGACTTTTCTGGCATGAGCACTGGAGTGAAACCTCACTGAAACTTCTCTGTGGATCCACGCGTGAGCGCGATTTGAAGGTGCGTTTTGCTGCTAAATGAGCTGGAGCCTGCCGCGGACTGTGTTTCCAGCGCAGGACATGTGCAGCCGCGCTGTCTCCTGTCTGCCGGCGCGTCTTTGTCATTTTAATGTCGCTGTAATTATCGCGCGTCTGGCTGATTGTCGCTCTGCATTTCAGAACAAACTAAACTGAAGCGCCTGTCGCTCCTGTGGATTTCTGTCAGCTGATTTTCACTTGGAATAGTTCATTTTTCTTTCCTTCATTCATTTTTGATCCACTTTGATTTGTGCCTTCTTCCTGGAGAATGTTGCTCCGCTGCTTGAACCCTTCCTGCTGGTCCACCTGTAGGTTCTTCTTCTGCTTTTTGTGGCTGCTACAAACACCCCGGTCTTCCTCTGCGCTAATTACAGGTAAGATTAAAGTGATCATACGGTTTCATAATAACACATCACACCACCTACTGTGCGTGAAATCTTCTCAAGCCGCTGGTTGGAGCCTCCAGACTTCTGCCGCGTCTCTGCGCTCCTCCAGCCTCTTTATTCTCTGACGCGCACCAGAACTCAAGGTGGTTTCAGCTCCTGCGTCCTGGGTCACACAAGTTCTGCGGCTGATCACCGGGCAACAAACACAAACACAATATGGGCCTAAAGCACGTGTGTTTTGAGTAGAATTAATCATGAGTTTTGTTTTTATCTGGATGTCTTTTGAAATGAATATAAAAAGTAAATGTAACTTTAAAGATCTGCGCAAAAGCATTTGATGAATTTGTTGAATGTGTGAGTTTTCAGTCCATCAGAGTGTCCTCCCTGCACCCGGAGGGAATTGTTTCAGACTGAAGCGGTAAAGATGAGACGGCTGCCCGCATGATCTTTGCAGCAGGACGTGCATCATGATAAAAGGATCATTTCTAACAAACTCGAAGAAATGACACGAGGATTTAAACCTTTCAGGTTGAAAGTTCTGCTTAAACGGGGAGTCGTTGCTGGAAATTGGTGTTTATTTAGGAGTTATAATTAGGTACACCAATACATACGTTTTAAAAATTCATTTTTGTTGTTGAAAGCAAAGAGTGAAGCACTTTCCAGCGTCCGGAGCTGTTTTCCTGCATCAACCCGAGGCTTTAAACTCGCTCCCTCCTGTTTGCTTATTTATTCACTTCCTTCTTGAATGATACGGTTGTTTCATCTCTCAATATGAAAGAAGGTTGCGGGTTTGAATGCGTCTCATGGAAGCTGGATAAAGATCTTGATAGACGGGACTTCAGAGTCTCTTGAACTATTTAATTAGATTATTTATATGGTTATTCCACAAATTATAATTTTGAGTGTCACCATGAGGACAACAATTATTTATCAATTAATTTATAAAAACAAAAAATGCGATTGAGAACAAGAAAAGCCAGAAAATAATATTTAATCTTAAACTGGTAATAATTCAGATTTCAGAGGTTTTGCTTGTTCTGGCTGTCAGCTCCTTTCCTGAACTGAAGCACGTGAAGATGGGAGCAAAACCAGATGGTTGTCTGTAGTCAGAGGTGTATGTGTTTGACATGAAACGGTTCTGGAAACTTCAGGGAACCTGTCAGTACCGTCCAGGAAGAGAGCACATTATAATCCCAGCAGATCAGATTCCTGGCATCCCAAATATGTTCGGATCCGTCTCCTGTGTGTGGAGCTGCAGATCATGGAGCTTCTGAGGTGTCTTAGGTCTTAAACTGTTCAATGTGTCAGTACAGCAGGTGGAAACGGAAGTCATCAAGATTGTGTCAAACAAAACATCACTTTTTCTACAGTTAATTGAGAATTTAATTATTCTACATAGATTCAATTATTCACTTTGACCCTCGAAAGACATAAAAGACTGTTTCCTGTCTCGAGGTTCTTTAGCTGTCCTGTTTCTACCAGATTAGTCAGAAAATTGAATGTTTGGCTTGTTGCTGGAAAATGTTCCCGTCAGTTATAACCTACAGAATAGCTCTGGTTGTTTGGAGACATGTTACATTTTAAGATACAGTTTAATTATATATAATATTATCTACTTCTGAATTTAGAACAGAAAAGTTAATTTAATGTTTAAATAGAATAAGAAACCAACAAATCTGTTGAAACAGTCATCCTGTGATCATTCCTTCCTTCCCAAACAAGTTTATTCTTAGTCTTAGAATAACTTCAGCAACAAGTACAGAGTTGTTTTCTATTCAAGTTATGTTACACCTGTTTATGGCATTTATTTGTAATCAAACTGACCAGACTTGAATGAATTTTGGTTTTAATTATGGGATTTAAAATAAAAGTGATTTCAACAGATCAGCAGTGTTCAGTAGAAGCAGGTCATTGGTTGAAGTCTCCTCAAACTCCGGCTCTTTAACGGCTAAACAGCATCACGTTTTCTTTGTCCGTGTCTGTTCTTTATCTGGTTTCTGTTTGATTATAAAAAATAAACAACAGAGATTTTAATCTGAAGGGCTGAACCAAAGAAAGGTTAGAGAATGGAAATAATCTAAGTTTGGTGCGTGTAGGATTGATGACACAA
The DNA here is from genome assembly GCA_006937955.1 of Pachypanchax playfairii. NCBI lineage: Eukaryota > Metazoa > Chordata > Actinopteri > Cyprinodontiformes > Aplocheilidae > Pachypanchax > Pachypanchax playfairii. Next base: position 4,162,409 of record SSNP01000010.1, on the reverse strand, counting down.
CTAGTTTTAGAAATCTGTAAGCAGCTGAAATATAAAAGAGGAAAGCTGTTTGTGTCAGGGATGGAACCCCACCAAACCCCCCCCCCAGCACTGCCAGTTTAATTACGCTCTCGTAGCCTATAAATTTTATAGCGGTGGTGGAGTCGGCAGGGTTTGTCTGCTCTGCCCGAATCCACAAGCTGGTTTACTGCTGAACTCAGACGACGTGACTCTCACTACCAGGATTTATTCTTGTTTCATTAAGTTTACGCCATCACAGACCTGAAACTTTAACACCAGTATGTTCATATATTGATGTAAGAACAACACCTGTCAAACGTTTTCATCTTTACATGCTCTTCTGTGGTTGACAGTTGTAAAGTTATCTAAGTCACCTGCGCACGTTGCTTTGATTTGGGAAATGAGTTTAGCAAAAGGTTAATCCTGCCTGAACTATTGACAAACCAAACAGATCTCAGGTCAGAGGTTACAGTACACTGATTTAAAAAATTGACCTAATGTTACTCAAAAGTCCTTTTGTCTTTTATTTTCGGTCGACAGCGTGTGTTTGAGCATCTAAGTGGTTCCTGCGTAGTGATTTTTAACACTTTAAACTTTGATGTTGGATCAATTCTAATCATGATGAGGAAACTGTTGATCCGTCAAACATCCAGGACACAAGAAAAAGAATATCAGGAAATGGTTTAAACACTGAGGTCAAACATGATTCACATCCAAATAGTCGCTACTTGGAAAGATACTTTTATTATCTGTGATTCGTTAGATTTTGTAACACATGGAAGATTCTTCATGACATTGAGAAGGGTTTGGGTAATAATATTACTACATGGGAATGAACTGATTAAACTGCCACCACAGCTTAATGACACACAGCCACAAAACAGAACGTGTTGTTTACGCAACGTCACAAAATGTTTGCTCAACGGGAAAAGTTGGGCTGCACTTTATGTAAAGTGCAACGAAGGAAACCTTTGAGGTTTGGCACAAAATGATTCCAGCTGAATTAAAGTTATTGTAGAAGGACAGAAAAACTGTGGATAGATAGTAAGTACTTAATTTTATTTGACTTGTGGATACTTTTTCTTTAGTTGTTATTAGTCAAAGACATTAAAGTTAGCATTATAAAATGATTAAAAATGTAAGAAGAAGTGCAAAAAACTATAAGTAAGCTGTCAACATAATTAAACTGGAGCAGCATGCATGCAAGACATTCAGAGTCTGTATCTTTACATTCACTCACTTCCATCTGGCTCAAAAAGACAGGGACTTTTCTAAAATCTTCATGTTGTTTTTGTCTCAACAAGCTCACAAATGTGTCTGTATGAGTTTACACAGATATCAGAGATAATTTTCTTCAGCAGTGCCTGTAATAAAATGGACAGCTACCTTCCAATTCCCACGCTGTGTAATTTACTACAGGCTCAATAAGAATACAATCCACATCCTAACATCTCCACGTGTGGCCACGCATCAGCTCATTGCCATGCAATAATATTTTTCCCATCCCTGTTAACATGGGGCCTCTTCTGACGTATGCGTAAACATCAGCGCGTCGGTTTGAAGCACATTTCTTTCCTCTTCACAGCAGCAGGAACTGCTGGCTCAGAGACACTGGCATCTGTCTGCTTCTACCCATAAACCCATGTGTTTTGGGGTCGTTTCCTGTCGTCGGTTCAGATTACATTTGCACTCGTAACAAACGACTGACTCATGTTTTTAAGACCTGGGTTCGAATGTCACTGCTTTTACCTGCTCAATGAAAAAAAAAGAGGGAAGAAAAGTTCAAAACAGGTCAGCTGATGAGCATGAAATGCTTTTTACAGAAACGTGTATCAGTCTAACGGTTCGTGTGACTCATTTATGAAAAGTAACTATGTTTCATAAGGGCAGAATATTAATCACTGCTCCGACTGATATGATTAGATCCTGATTGTTAGTTTTAGATGAAATCTGAGTCAGAAGTGCTGAACTTTTTTCCGCTCTCAGCATTAATTCTTCTTCTGTTTTCAGGCACAGAAGCCAGCTGTGATAATGAAGGAGAAGTCCTCCACATCCCCAACATCACCGACAATCCCTGCATCACTTGTGTTTGCCTGGTAGGAACAGATTTTCTTCTCTTTCATCTAAAACTGTTAAAGTTCTAGTTTGTTGTTATTTATCAGCTGCTGCTCCAGCTGAACGACATCCCTCCTGTGTTTGTTCTTGACTCTTTAACTGCTGCTTCAGGTAAAATGACCAAACTGTTAAAACTGATAGAAAGATTTGTAAAATTCATTATTGTTATTTGTTATATATCAGTAGATTGTGAGGGAATATTACTCCAGTTTTGGGGAGGCAGTTATGTTTTGTGTCAGCTGAGATTTTGAATATTTGGAATTAATTTAAAACTGTCGAGTCCGAAGATCATTTCAAATATTCAGGGTGTGAAACACACGAGGGCTCTAAAATGCAACAATTTTCTGTTCATGAAAGATTTTAAGATTTTTAATAAGAATTGTTTGTTTTTACAGACGTGCCTGTTGTCATGCTCTTTTGTCTCGTCATGGTTGTTAAAACCTGCCTACAAAACTTTGGGTGACAACTTTTTCCGGGAACATGTGCCCTTTGACCCCCTTGTCCCCTGTCCCCGCCCCTTTACTGTTGTAGAGGTCTTTGTTTTGGAGGATGAGAACGGAACAGCGGGGCTTTTCTGTGTCACTGACTTCACACTGACTGAAAAAGAAGTTCTGGCTTTCAAATGTTTTTATGACCAGAGTTTCTGGTGCAGGGAAACTAAGGCAGGATTTATGAGCTTAAGTTTAATTGGAAATGCAAGTCTGTTTGCATCATCCACCCTGGTGAAATGATTGGGATAAAATTTAACATATTAATGTATTGTTCAGCAGGGAAACGTCAGCTTTGGACATTGACAGTTGCAGTTCTAGACATCACTGTCGCTCTTAAACAAGATAATGTACTTCAACAAATGAGTCTTGTGTCTTTACACTAGCTGTGTCCAAATTCAGGGCAGCAGACTTCGAAGACTGGATTCGTCGGTCGGTTACGTCACAGCGACATGACTAGGCCTGTCCCAATTCGAAGACTCCTTCGGATGCGGCCGATGAATCTAGCCATTTTTTCCCCAATTTGAAGGCTGGGTCTGGTGTATCCTTCGTTGGTCGACATATCCCACCATGCATTACGGGTCAAACAGAAGATTTCTGTTTTTTTATGAGCGGTGGACAGTGAAGCGAGAGCTGCACCCGCAGATGATTGTACTTTAAAGCTTAAAACGGTTAGATTTAGGGATTTGGTCATTTCTATAAAATATTTGAAAGGTATTTTAGTCTGAAATGTTACGGTAAAAGTGCTTGTATTGCAGCAGGTCCCGTAAGCAGCTCCGTTCATTTTTTTTTTTTTTATTCCAAGCGGAGTTTTATATCTTTTCAGGCCAAAAGAAAAGACAGCGGTTTTTATAAAGCTCATGGCTGAGATGGATCATTTCTTTACTGGTGTAAAGTGTTCGGCTGCTGTGGCATGGACCCCCAATCAGCCCAAAAAGAAGAAAAAGTTGTACATAATCAAAAATAAATGCGTAAAATCAAAAAGTAATTGCCACAAATTCACTTTAACACCTATATTTACAACTTTTTGTTAAACATATATACATTAATTTCTGAGCTATGATCAAATATTCAAGGTAAACATGAAATAATAAAAATACAGAAGGCAGAAGAGACTTATTTTTCTCATACAAAAAAATAAATAAAATAACAGTTCTTATATTTATTGCAGCATTAACCAACTAAAGACTGTTTCTTCAAACATTTTTTAAACAGCTCTAACTGTTTAGGCCAGAGTCGTCACGGTTGCTAGGTGACAGCACAGTTCATCTGAAGGCTAGACCTGTCCCAATTCACAGCCGTTAACATCTACCCGGTCGACGAAGTACGCGGCCCACGTCGACCGGGTAGACTGGGTCCATCGAAGTATGCAGACCCTCAATTTGGACACAGCCGCTGTCTCCATGCTGCATATTTTTCGTAAGGCTTGATCCTTTGAGGTCACAACACACAGGATCCAAAAGATCTGCCTCTAACCCCCCAGCTGGTCCCTGAAAACCCCCATCGTCAAACTCAGGGTAAATAAAAACGAGACATTATTACACAAGGATTTCTAGTTGTGCCTGATTTTTACTGTAGGACTTAAACATCAATAAATCTGACTGTTATAGATACAATATGTCCATTCACATTATGTATAGTAGCTTGCAACAGGTCTTAACACACGTTTAAATGATTATTGTAGAAAATCATCACTATTACCAAACTTAAACATCAGATTACATGAAACTCACTATTTTAATAGTTGCTTTGAACAAAACAATTTCCATTTTAATAAAGAAAATCTGCACATTTATGATTAGGATTATATAGATTTTTTTAAATTATGCCCCTGAACATTCCCTGTTTGACGTGCTAGATCGCCCCACCACTTTGTTTTCCCCCTCTCATGTCTCTACCGCCTCACATGAACATGTAAATATATTGGTAGGGTTAAAAACATGTTGCATTTGCTGATACCACAAAATCTTCTTAGTGGTTTACTGTTCTGCTGGGGACATTTTTAACTACGACCACTCATGGTGATGAATTAAAGATTGGAGGGGGGGTTTGTGGAACATTAGGAAATGTGATTAAACCAAAATCTTCTTATCAGAATTGTTGATTCTCACTGATCAGTTGAGCCAAAACACATTAGCTATGGTTTTATTGAATATTGGAGCTCGTGGACTGTGCCAGCAGACCCCTGAGCACACACAAGAGTTTTATCAAGAAATCTTACTCAATAAAGACTTTTATCAAGTGTTGCAAAAGACTAAATTAAACCAGAGTCACATGGCGTGTCGCCCCAACTGCCCCTCTGAGGCAGGGAGGTAGTTTCAAATTTAAAAATAACTTGAGTGACAACTTCAGATCAGATCCAGATTAGGTTTTATACCCACATGACTAATTACCCTCAAGCTGTTTGTTCTGCAGAGCTGCAATCCCTCTACCATCAGTATCTGGAATTTTAGAAACAATAATCTCAGGAATTACATATGTATGATAAAGTCCAGCTACTGTTGGGTTTGTTTCCCTCGCTCCTGATTGGCTGCCCTAAAGTCCCCCCCCCCACCCTAAAGAGTGACTGAGCTGTCCTCTGTGTTATCAGGCAGACATCAGCCAAAGCTCTGCTGAATGCTATCAGTCATCAGCAGGCAATGGCCGCCCTTTCATCTCTACTTTAACCCCCCACCACACACACTCACACATCACCCCCCCACCCACACACACACACACACACACACACTGCACACGCATAAACTTACACACATTCAGGGTTCAGGCTTCATTGAATTTCACCTTTGTTTATCTCCTAAAAACTTTTATGTGGTTTTCCTGCCCTTTAGCAGTAATACCTCACATCAGGTGAGGCATTCATTTAACCAGCGTTCACAGGAAAATCAGTTTTCTGGATAATTTTGGCAACTTTTTGTTCCAATATGTGTTTGTTTGAAATTAAGTTGTTTTTATTTCAGGGTGTTAGTAAAATAAAAGTACATTAGAATGATTTTGGGGTATTTTGAGATCAAAAACAGCTAAAAATATGAAAAAATGAACCCGATACGTGATTATAACATGTAGACTGTAGACTTTAAAAAGTCTCTGTGACACCATGATGTCTGTGGAAGGGTTGGCGAGCCACTAGGTCTCCAGTGTCACTCATACATGAGTCTGAAGATGAAGAGTAGATGGGAGGTCTGCTTAGTTACCTGTTAATGGTCCTGTGTGTGTGGACACACACGTATATTCACACACAGAGGATTCATTGTGAGTGTCTGGCTGGTAGAAAACAGTAATGGGACCAGGAGTGGATGTGGCTGACAGACTGATTGACAGGCAGGTCGCCATGGCAATCTGTTATCTCAGTTGGAGTCAGTCCATCTCCGTCACACTCTTCATCATCCTCGTCTATCTGTCTGTCCATCTGCATGTCTTTTTCCACTCTCTCATCGACTCTTCCTCTCCTCCTTCAGATTGGCTGCTTCGTTTTCCTCTCCATCACTTGTTCTAGTCGTGTTCTCTCACATCCAACAGAACCTCCAAAGCGTCTCACTGGCTGTGTTTCAGCTCGAGCTGTTTGTCTCTCTGATGACATGTTGAAAATAAAACGAACATATTGAGCGCTGGATAAAAACTTTATCAGTGTACATGAGCACAAAGTGGATAAAGTTTTTACACACATTGTTTATCTTTGTAAATATAAAGCTGATGTACTCGGTGGGAAGATTTAATGTCTACATTGTGACTTATTCTGTTGTGCAACCAAAAAAAGGTTTCATTTATACTTTTGTTTGAGGATATTTCGTAAATGCCTATTGAGGTGCTGTGTGTAAATACTTTTAAACAGTATTTACTCTGACACGATCAGCTGTTCGAGTAATATCTTACACAGGAAATAGAACTGATGGGTATTCTCTTAGATTTTTTTCTTAGTTTTTCTCCTTGATGTTTGTTTTTACAGCTTCTTTTTAGTTAAGAACCAAGTCGCCTTTATCACACTGTGATTTCAGTGGCAGTATATTTTACTACAACGTCAATAAATAAAGTATTTCATGGAGAAGATCAATGTAACTGTTAAACAATCAATATCTGTACATGAGGTTGCAGGTTAGGAAAATAAAAACAGTTTTTACCCATTCGACTAATAATCCTGATACATTAACAGTCAAATGAAATTCTCTCACACAGTTGAACAAATGAATAAACTATCAGACCATCAGAATTTTAAGATTATTGTATTTAAAGCTTCTAAATACATAATTTAATTTTTATTCCAGCTGCTCAGTAAGTGTCCTGTTCATAATTAGTGATTTTAGGTTAAAAGTTACACATAACAAACATTAAAATGTAGGAATCTGTGTTTTTATGTTGATTAAACTAAAGTAATGGTTTGTTATTTAGTCAGTTTTGTTGCCTAATTCAAACTTAACTCTGATTTATTTTGTCATGTTCATATTTTCATCCCTAATATGATGGTTGCACAGTGCAGTTATTTTATACATGTGAATCGTTGAGTTAAATTTTAGATGTAAACTCAGTTATCATCAAGCTTTTTGCAGCAGATCTGTCAGCTCTTTCTTTGCTTCAAAATAAATATTCATCAGAGAGGAATACGACACTGTGTATATTTATACTGTAAATGCTGATTAGAGAGCGGCAGGTAGGAAGGGAGAAAAAAATCTCACACAAAACCTCAGTGTAAATACTGGATTATTTAAAAGCTGCATGATGCTGTAAAATGTAATAAAATAAACTTTGAAAAGTGTGGCGCGTTGATCAGCCTGTGACGAGCTGTTTTTTTTTTTTAAATTAGAAGTAAAGTTAAAATAAAAAGAAAGAAATCTATCAGAATATAACTTAGTTACATGTGTTGGAGCACATGCAGATAAAGCCCTGCTCTGTTACTGCTTTAACAGAAACATGAAACAGGTCGAAGTCCCTGCAACCAGTTAATTGATTAAACAAACATTCCAGCTGCGGCTGTGTGGAAGTTCCTGGTTTTTACACTCAGTAGCTGTGATCGATCTGAGAGGAAGGTCACAGGTTGTTCCTGCTGCAGTAAAAACAGCAGCTGATCAGTCCAGGAGGAGGAGGGATGTTTACCTGACAAGCAGCTGATAACTCTGAACCACCATCAACTCTAGTATCAGTTTAACTCATTTTTTTTTCTTCCAACAGTCAATCTAACTTTATAATCATGTTATATTCTATTAAAATCCTAAAATTCCTGAAAATACTCCCACTTTCTGTGATTCTGTTTTGTTAGCTCCATACACAGTTTGCAAAAGTCATTTTTACAGTCTTATTTAAAACAATGCATGACACTGATCCAGGTTGAAGTAACAACCATCATTTCCATGATTTATAGTAACAGTTGGTTGGAGATCTCCGTTCATGACGTAGCTGGATCCAGAAACTGTTACAGTTTAATTTTATTATCATTCTCATTCCTAATTATTACTTGACAGTTAAGTGATAAATCAGATTTTCTTATAGACATGGATTTAAAAAAATGACACGACCACATCTCCTGCATGCAAAGATTCAGATTTTTTAAACTTGTGGAGCAAAAAACAAACTAAGACCGAGTTGGAGAAGAATAACATGAGACACGGAGGAATGAAGACGAGTAAAAGTTAGGAAAAAGAAAAAGAAATAATCAAGAGAAGCTGTGATTCTTGTCGCCTCCTAGTGGCAAAACTATCTTACTCGAAAGACTTGATTCATATTTTATCAGAAAACATTAGTTTAAGTCATTAAAATATGAAGGAACTGGAATATTTAATGCTTTTATTTTGTAATTATTATATTCAAGTCTTAAATGCAACATGAGTTATAAACCTGAATCAGTTTTACTAGAACATAATTGAACATAGTATTCAAATTCAAGATTTTTGATGTAATGACGATGTTTCATCATGTTCCTCTTTTATTAAACTTTATCTACTCCTGAACAAATAAAACAGGATCTCTGACATTGTTCAGAAGTAAAATATTTTCTTGGAATCTGCTGAGACTTGTTTTTTAGTTGACGTGAGTTTTAAATAATGACGTTAGTAAATGATTACATTTTACTGATTGAATTTAAACATACCTTCGATACAATCTGATTATATCCACAGCGTTTTGTATTTGGCATTTCTGGATTTTTAGTAGTTTAACTTTGTAGACAGTCTTTATCAGACAAAAACTTTATAAATTATGACAAAGTTTCAGCAGTTAGTTTTGTAAATCAAATCGATCACCATAAAAAAAACTAACTGAAGAACTTACTGAAGAACTTTCACCCGCAGACTCACAAATATAAATTTATTATCATTCTCACTTTCTCTTTGTCTGACATGAACACACTTATGAGCATACCAGAGCTTTATCCCTCATTATGTTTGTGTGTATTGGGGGGGGGGGGGTCGGTGAAGCAGCCTTGGTGCCGTGGTGGTATGTTGAGTGTTTATAAGGCGAGGTGACCCGGCGTGACCGTTGACCTCGTCACAACGAGGACAGCGGTGGAGTGGGTCACATTTACTAATGCTACTTAGTGCTAATGGACAACAGAACGGAGACAGAGAGGGACGTGACCTTTCAGACAGACTGAACAAATTGTTTCCCTGTTTAAAGACACATTTTAATGTATTTACATTTCATGCACTTTATTTTATTTATCTATTTTTAATCCCAGCTACCAGATTTATCTGACCTTCATGTGACTTTATAGAAAGCATTTTACTTTACATAAACTTTTCGATCTTTATTGTCATTGTCAAAATGATCAATTCCAAAGCTGTACATGAAAGATCTGAGAAAATATGACAATTTCACCCCACTATGGTTTTATATTTTTGTCCTCCGTCTCTTTTCTTGTCCACTGAGATGTTTTACAGTTTTACAGCTCGTTTTATTACAGTCTTCTAACGTTGGCCTGAACGATTCTGCAGTGTACAACTTTCCTAATTTAACCCACAGTTTAGCGTCAAATTACAGACTGAAGGGTAAAGCTTATACAACAGCAGCAATCTAAAGAGGCACCTCATCAACAATTGATCATAAAGTATTCTTGTTGTTTCAGCTTTTTGGTGAGTCTCGTTTTACGGCCCTGCTTTCTTTCCAGTGGTGCAATTGCTTTATAATGCTGCAGTAGACAGAAATCTGCTTGAAAAAACTCATTCAGCTGCTCTCAGTTTAACACTGCCAAGACAAAACACACACAGCACTTACTTCATATGTCGCTGGTCATAACCGACGAACCTCGAGTCTCACTTGACTTGGTAAAAGTTGTGAGTTTAAAGCAGGTCGTGTTGGTTTCTGACTAAAAGGTTTTACTTTGCTTCACTCTTTGAGGTTTTATTCTTTCTTGTTTGCACCAGTTTTGTTCAGTTCTCATGAGTTTTTAAAGTCTTTATGTAAATTAGGCAGTTTAAAATGTTAAGAACCTAAATATGGACCTGGAACATGGTTTTATTCCTGGTCTTGTGTTTTATAGTTCATGACTTAAAACTCCACGAAGTCTGAACCATCTCAGTTTCTTCTTTAAAAAACTTGTTGAAAGACATTTTAACCACATTTAACTTTTTTTTTTTTTTATTCTTACATTCTTGAAAAATTTTGAGCCTATTTTGAGAATTTCTTTTTACAATTTGTAATTTTTTTGTGAAATAATTTCATATTTATAGTTAGTTTCATATTGATCGTCCATCACAGACTTTTTAACTGATTTATTTGTTACATTATAATTTCCTGTTTCATGGACAGCATTGGTATTTTTGTGACATCCAGAATATCTGTATAATTTCACAGTTTCATCACAGTTTTTGCTGAAATTACATTAATGCATAAATAAAGATTCATTATCTTTAGCTGTATTTTTACAAAACTCTTTAAATTTTCCTCTTATTGTGAAAAACTGTCAGTCTTTAATTCATACTGCTGAAATAAACTAGGATTTTTTTCATTCCCAGGTGGATTTTCTGTTATTCTTCACACCTTGACATTAAATTAATGTTCTAGATTGTCTTCTATTTGTTTTCTCTCTCTGACCTGTGATACCTCTGTCCCATCTTTCCATCCTGGTTCTCCTCCCTTCGTTTCTATCATGACATCATCTGACCTCGGTGTGGTTTAGTTGGAGCGCTGCTGCTATAATAAACCAGCCCGATTTATTTTCGCCTTCCTTTGATCTGTCCTTGTTAGAGCCTCCTGCCGCAGTGCCGCAGGGCCACGGGACCTGCCAGCCTTCACTTTATAAACCCTCACAGTTTGTAAAATAAAGCACACTCAGCTTGTGGATAAAATCAGCAATAAAGGCTGGGTGTGAAAGTTGAGCGAATTAAATGACGCAGGCTGGTTCCAGTCCCTCGGTGCAGTTGGCAGTGACGACAGACACAGTATATTGTTTTCCTGAATGTAACAGCCAGTTTGTTCAGTTAGTGTGAAAATTCACAGATAAACTGTAAACAGAGTCACATTTTATTTATCAATCAGCTTTAACCCTGTGAGGTTGATATCAGAGCCCCAAAACTCTGAATCTACAAAAAATAACTGAACAAAAAAAACTTTTTAGGATTTTTTTACATGCCAGCATGAGGCACATTAATATTCTAACTGATTCTCTTTTGTTGTTGTTGTTTCTAGAGCAGATTTAAAAATGGATTTCCTTTAATTAAGGGTCAATTGATTGTACAAAAAAAAAAAAAAATTCATTGATATCAATAAAGTAAAAAAAAAAAAAATCAGCACTGACTCAAGAATCTGTAAAATATTCATGAAAAAAAAGAAGATTTTTTATTTGTTCACTAAAAATTAAACCATATTTTTATGATTTAAATACAATCTTAAACTTAATTGAATACAAAATCGTTTTTCCATATTTAGACTATTAATGGGAGAAACTTAATGTACGGTCATTAAAAAATGTGTCTGGACTTGAACGTGTACTTCTACATGGGATTTCAGTAAACAGGGTGCCTTTAATGCTACATGAACATGTCATTTTTATTATTTATCAGAACTAATGAAACTTCTGTAACTAACACCCAGTTTTCTGGTGATTAAAGTTCAACAAGCTTTTTGGATTTTAGGGAGATTTATAAGAATAATTACAGGAGAATAAAAAAGAGAATTTGAAGGTTTTAAAAATAACTAAACTGGTGATTTCTTCTTTTGTCTCCTGCAGGACGGGAAGGCAGACTGTAAGCAGGAGAAATGTCCTCAGGTCCCTGCAGACTGTGCTCTGGTGGTGAAACAGATTGGAGCCTGCTGTGCGAGGTGTAAAGGTAAGACGCACCGACTGAGCCACAACAGGAAGTTGTTGGGGCTTTTTTGCAAGATATTGCAATGCATAAACAGTGATGATGATAATAAACATCAACCTTAGCAGCTTTATTGAAGCGCTGTGGTATCTGCAGCTGCAAAGCATTAATGAGAAACTGTTAAAACACAGAAACATAAAGATGCTAACCAGAGACTCAAACCGTATGCACGCTCACAAACCCCTGAGGGACTCCTTTATTGCATTGTATCCACATAGCTAGGCCTAAAAATGACCTGTGGGAGTAAATCTGGAGTTTTTTACTTCATGTGAAACTACATACACAGCAGCAGTGTGTGGAGACAGTTTGGCTGCTGAAGGGGTTCACTGTTAGGTTTACAAGCAACAGAAATACAGATGCCTTTATGAGCCTGAAGCTTCTCGGTATATCTCGACATATATCCTCATGCTTTATCAAAAGGGGCTCATATTTGTTTATACATCTGAGGAATGAATGAGCAGCAACCTGCTGATCTTCTGTCCAGTGGAACCTCTCTGGTTTACGTTCTTGCATTTCGCAAATATTAGCTGGTAAAAATATAAAAATAAAATGGCTATACATTGAGAAGGCATCTGTCGTTCATCTTGATTTTAATTTTACTCACAACATTTTTGTTCATGGATGTTTTTTCCCTCTTCCTTCATTTGCATCATCTCATCATATTTTACTTCTGCACCCAAAGATAGTTGAAACCGTTAAAGGGCTTTTTTTTCTTCACTTTTGCACTTAAAACTTCATCTAACATTTTCTATAAACTCTCTTTACATTTATTTACACACTGATGAACATTTCTTCTGCTCTTCCAGACTGATTGAATCTACATAACTAGCCCATGTTTGAGGATCCTTGACATTAACTTTGACCTTGTCAGGGAACAATTGATGGATTGTACACAATGTAAATGTGGTTGTAATAAAAAAAAACCTGATTACTGGAACCAGAATCTTATTGTCCTCTCTCTTTTTGTTGGTTTAATATAGTTAATTGTAGAGCATCTAACGGCTACTTGAAGAGCTCCATCTTCATTAGCTTCTGATGTCTTAACTCAAAGTGTCAATAAACCAAAAAAGCCTCTTAAAAGTCCACAGTTTAGAGGACGGGTTCTCTCTGAGCTGTAGAAGAATGTGGCTCCATGGAAATAAAAAAAAAAAAAAACACACACCTTGGTCCCAGCTCTCAGCAGGGGCGCGGCCTTTTTGTTTGCAGTTTGAAGTTTTATGATGCAGCACTTCGTTAGGAGAGATGGAACAGCTCCACGTTACCTCAGAAGCCAGTATTAGTTTGTTATTGTGTGGTTGAGTTGTGGTTGCTGTGACCAAAATTAGGGCCCTCTTTGTGTCTTAGCTTTGGAAAACTCACCATTCCACATGTCACATCACAGCTTTTTCACTACTTTATGAAATCATACCCACAATTAAAGAAATCACAGCCAGATTGCATCACTTTATAAGGAAGGATTTACTCTAATATTACCCTAATAAACAAGTTTACACATGCTGCAGGGTAAAGAAGACTTATTGAAAAGGATTATTTAAAAAACACATGTTATTTTAAAAGGTCAAAATAAGAAGAGGAACATGTCAGCAGCTCTTAATGCACTAAAAAGTCCCAATCTGATCTTGTTATCTGATATCATCTCTGCTTTTTTAAAATACTGAATATTTTCTTGCAGCAGTGACACAGTATCAGAGGGTTTGTTTTACAAAATAGAAAGTGGATCAATATCAGTGATCAGGTTTAGATGTATGGAAAGTTAAACATTGATCTGAGTCTGCTTTCAAATGAGATGGAACAAATCGATTGATTTAGCGTTTAGTGGACAGAAGTTCACAATTTAGGGTATTTATGAAAACAATTGATTCTAATGAGTTTCCAAGTACTGATTTTACTGTTGCTAAATATATACAGTTTATAGACGGCACAATATGGATCCCATAAATCTGATAAAGGTCAGTAAAATGAGGATTCGTCACCTTTAGACATGATCTTGTTCTAAGAAAAAATAGAGACAATTTACTACATTCTTTGAACATTAATTTAAGAGTTAGAAAACACCTCTAATCAAAGGTTTTACTAGCTGATGAAAAGTAATTTTCATTAAAATCACGAAAGGTCGTGTTTTAATAAGATTGTTCAGATTAATGAGCAGTTTTTACTTTCTGCATGTTGGTCAGTTCAGTCAGAACAATATGAAACATAAAACTGTGCCTGTTGAGATATAATTTGACTTTTTGGAATATCTGTACTTGTTTAGTTTTCCTTTGCAATAAATTTAGGAAATAGTTTGAAACTAATTGCCTAATTAAGCAATAAAAGGAGGAAAATTAGTCATTTTTAAAGTGTTGTAGACACAAACCCAGTGTCTCCTGGGTAAATCCAGCATTTATTTACCTTTTTAAAGAAGCTGCGTATTTTCCACATCCAGCAATTTGTTGCTCACAAAATTAGTTAATATGTGCCATAAAAGAAGAACTGAGAATATTAAAAAATATCATATTTTCTGTTATGATGTGGGTGAAATTGTATAATTATCTATAATAATACTTAACTTTAAGAATTTCTAAATTCACTGGAGAAAAAGACTTATAAGATTTTGTTGAAAATGAAAACATTTCAGAATGATAAAAAGTTGTTTTTATTTTTTAAATTAAATGTGAAAACAGTGTCAGGAGTCCCAGCACTCCCCTTAGAATTAAAATATATTCAGCAACAGATGAGTCTATCAGAAGCATGAGGATCTAAGTTTGTTTTTGAATGTAAATATATATTATCTGAATGTAGCAGCCTATTTTAAAAAACGTAATCTTTTTTAGTCTTTGTGAAACCCTGAATAATGAAGCTGTTTTTCTCCTTCTGTTTCAGGCTGCGTGTTAGATGGACAATCTTATAACAGTTCAGTATCCTGGACCAGTTCCACCAAACCTTGTGTGATGAGACGCTGCCAGGTGTGTATCTGACACAAAGTACAAAGGAAGGGAAACGAGCAGATAATATTGTTGTTGTCATGAAGAAGTTTTTAAAACAGATCAGAAAAAAATCTTTTTTTATGAAATCAGAAAGAGAAAAAGTACTGGAAACAAAAGGAATGGAACGTGTTTAAGGAAAAGAAAAAACTAAAATACAGAAAACATGGAAGTGAGAAAGTGAAGAAAAGTGCAGGACTTAAAGCAAAAAAGTACAAACAAAGAGAGTAGATAAGGAAAAAGAAAATAGAGAAGATAAATCAGCTATAAAAAAGGAAATGGTTGATCAATTTCAGGAGAATGAATGAAGAGGTGATAATTGATTATTGTAAACATGAAAGGAAAGAGGTTTTATAAAGGAAAACAATGTGTGGGAAAGTGATGACGAGAGTAAAGAGGGAGAATGTAAAGAACAGACAGAAAGGAGGAAATAAGATAATAACAATCAGGAGCTTTTATTTTGCTTTATCTTGTGACAGGAAGGTGTGATCACTGAGGCAGAGGTACAGTGTGTCATTCACTGCAAGAACCCAAAAATCCATCCCAAAAAGTGCTGTCCCACCTGCCCCAGTGAGTACAAAATTTAATCTGCAGGTTTGCAGGAAATGTTCTGACTGGTACTAAAAATGTATATGCATAGAAACTTTAAATAAATCCCGACTTTTCAAACTCAAAAGGAGAAGTTGTGATCAGTCTGGTGACAACATGAGTCCCTAGATTTAAACATCTGCAGATGTTAAATTATTTATGTAAAACTTTTAATTTCTTAAAATAAACTTAACAAAATGTCTACCTAGAAGAAAGATGAGGACACTTGGACATGGAAGTTAAGGGATGTAACTGTATTTTGTTTATTTGTGACCTCTTTTCCTGCAGGTTGTATTTTTGAGGGTCGTCTGTATAAGGAGAAGGACGAGTTTAGTCCAGAAGGCAAACCTTGTATCAAGTGCACGTGCACCGTGAGTATGCAAACACATTAAATTTCTAGGTTAGAACAACATCCTACTCTCTTGACCCCCCCCTCCTCAGTTTCTCCCATGTTACTCCCCCCATTCCTCCCTCTTAGACAAACAACTTTACAGGTACGTCCATAAACACATTCAAGCATTAATGTTTTGGCACCTAGTAACTGCAGCTTATAGAAGTTTTATTTATTTAATATTAGAAATACGTCTGTATCATCATTTTCTCTGCTTGTTTTATTTTGTTGTGTAACTGGAAATGTTCAGACGTTTGAATAAAATAAAACTTTATTTCTCTTGACATCTACTGATACATTCTGGTAATGAATCTGTGTTGTTGGTTCAGGGAGGGCGGACTCTATGCATGAAGGAGGTGTGTCCTGTGCTTTCATGCCCCGCCTATCTCATTCACACCCCACCTGGACAGTGCTGCCCCAGATGCCTTGGTAAAGACTAGTAAATATACCTCAACACAGAAAACAAATAACTCTAGGGTTTTTTTTGTTTTCAGTGTTTAACATCATTAGCCATTTTTGATGTTTAATGCTTTTATTTTCTGACTTCCTGACTGTGTTTCTCCTCCAGGTCAGAGGAGGGTGTTCGATCTCTCTTTAGGAAGTTGTCTGTTCAACAAAGACGTTTATGAGAACGGCACTTCCTTCGATCTCAACAACTGTACTACCTGCACCTGTGATGTAATTTCCTCAACACGCATCATCTGTCTAGTTTTTTTTTTGTCACAATTTAATCCCCTCATCCTTTTTTCCTAAAAAAAATAATTGTACATGTAAATATTTTTTTAAATACTAACTAGCGTGTCTTCCTTCCTTTTAGGATTCAACTATGGTGTGTAAAAAGAGATGCTCACGGCCTGGTAGTTGCCAAGGCAACCAGTGCTGTGAAGAATGTCTCTCATATGTGAAGGCAGAGGAGGTGAAGTACTGCCGAGTCCGGAACAAGATCTACAGGGTGAGGAATAAATGTAGCATTAAAAAGAAAAGATTAAGGAAAGTTTGGGGACAAAAAAAAGAGACAAATGCATAAAGGAATGGATGTATGGATAAAGGGCTGGTTGAATTATATGGAAAACTGATGAATGGATGATGGAGATGAAGACAAGTGGATAATTTCCTTGAGAGGAATAGTTGGATAACAGATTAATGATGATAGAAGTATCTGTAGGTTGATGTTCTGATCCATTTCTGTTGTTTGGTTTGTGCAGGAAGGAGACATGTGGTCATCTGTTAACTGTACGCTCTGCGCCTGCGTTAAAGGCAACATAGAGTGTCGACCCAAACAGTGTGTTCCGATCACCAGCTGCCCCTCGGTGAGTGACCACGAGTTACCTATAGTGTTCACGTCTGGACATTATGGGTGTTTCTCAATGTCAAGGCGCCTCACCTACCGAGGCAGAGCCTTGGTAGAGAAGGCGTCTTGTTTACGAGGACACTAGAACAGACTTAACTCATGTGACCGCGGCTGCCTGCTTCATTGTTTACATCCCATCCATCGTAGCGTAGCATTGAAAATGTTAATAAAAATAAAACCAAAAATAAATGTGTAAGTGAGTTAATACCTTCTAGCCACCGAAGCTGCACCTACTAAGCAACTAGCCAACCGTATAACTGCTTTGGATCTAAAAAAACATTTTAGATATAAGCCCGAAAAATACAATTAGTTGACTTACATTTAAACTGGAAATTTGCCTTCGAAGTAGCTGCTGCTCCTGAACCGCCATTTTTTAAAAATACTGCGCTGTATTCTGGGAAATTTTTGACCAAGGGAAGACATAAAGGCACATCCCATGTATCCTTGTTAAATTAGCTAAACAGCAGACAAACTGAGGACAGACGCCGCGATAGCTCATGAACATTGGAACACGCCTTGGCGGTTCCTGATGACGCATCTCCTAGGCAACCGGGGCGGGACCAAGACATGTATCAACATGTTTCTAATCTTCTAATATATTTTTTCTTTATTTTTCTTTAAGGGGATTTAGTTTGATTAAATGTAGGTGGTTTAAATAAATGTATATAAATGAGTTTATTTTATTTTATAATATGTTTACAATATGTTTTATCTCAGGCCAAACAATCATTCTGTTTCTACACGTTTGATATCTTTCATGTGGCTGAAGTTTGTAGTGAGCTTAAGAACTTTGGAAACTGCTGGCAGGAAAAAGTTTTGTGTTGCGTTCACCTGTCGCAGAGGTCGCTCTGAAGTCATGTGTCGGTTGGTGGGTGATGGAGTAGATTCCGTGCATACCGCCAGTCGGTGCCGGCCATGCAGTCAAAGCTGGTGTCATTGATAGTCCAAGTTCACACGCTTCCAGCGGTTACAACAAGCCTTCACCTGTTGTTTGCAGTCAGAACAGAAGACTGCAGAATAACGTTGGTGGTCCACGTTATTTTCTTTCCATTCATCATTTGTTTTGGATGAAATATTATATTTGTCTAAAATTTTATTTGATACTGTGCCGAAATGATTGTGGTTCACAGTATAACCAGATTTCATTCAGTTATTTTTTACTTTAGGAATGAAAAATACTTTTTATCAATAAGTTGCATGTATTTACATTGTTTATACGACACTGTGTGTGCACGCAGTTAACAATGATACAGTTTATTAAGAGTAATTCAACTAAACATGGACAAAGCTTCTTTGTTGAAACACAGTAATAAATGTGGCTCAACCATTGCCACGACAAGTTAAATCATACAGTATGGAACAAGGTCAACAAATGAAGCAGTGACACCAAAATCTTTATGTCTTTAAGTATATTCATTAAAAAAGGTTAAAACACCAGAATCCTGCACAGTGGTGCAGGATAAAAACTGCTTGTCTTTTCTTCACGTGTTTTGACGCTGTTAGTGTGAAGATGTCTTGATGCAGTGTGTCTAGTTTCTCAGGCCACTGCTGAGATACGAGCATGACTCAGCCTGATCACAGAAAACACACATCATAGCCCTGAGGTTTATATCAAAGGACCAAATCAGACACTTGCTTCCTCACTGCAGACGTGATGAGCTTCAACTCCTTCCACCACCTTTCAACTTTTTATTGCTTTGCATGATGGAAGTTCCTCTTTCTGCAGAAATGTGAATAAAACACTTCCACAAACTAAACATGTGATGTCATCGTAAGCAAAAAGCTGTATTGATAATTAAAGGTAACATTAAAGACAAACTCCACACCTGTGCAGAGTTATCATGGTTGACTTATTACTGCCACAGAGGTCACTACACTACTCCTACTACACTCATCTACACATGCACATAAACACACACACACACACAAGCGCCCTCTCCCAAAGCCTTTATCCTGCGGTCAGCAGCAGGTCAGCAGAGTGTCTGGGTCCCCTTTGGAGACAGTGTGTCTCCAAACAGCCTTTTGTCTGTAATACGTTTGAGTGACAGCAGGGAAGAGGTGCCCTATATTTAGACCCTTGAAAACCAATCTCTCACTGTGTGTGTTTGAAAGAGAGTGTGTGTTCATGTGTGTCCTCGGTGTATCTAAAGGCAGCCCTCTTCAAAGACCGAGAGTGCCCTTTGTGTAAATGTTAGAACTCTGGAGCGTATATTGAGTGTACAGAGAATGCCTGCGTGTGACGACAGATGAGTGGCGTGTGTGAAAAAGAAAAGAGTAAAGTGTGTGCACTTAAAATGTTTAAGATAAAATATTTCTGTTGGAGTTCAGGTAGTTAGAACACAACATCAAGTTTAAGAACGTTTTGTATTAGTGAGGCTCCCAACAAGGATAAAAGTATGAATGAAGTTCTTCCCTCAGGCAACAGAAAGAATCCTCTGATCTGCATCTCTGATGGAGGTTGAAACAGTCTGTCTCACACACACACACACACACACACACACACACACACACACACACACACACACACACACACACACACACACAGAGGTAGAGTCCTGTTACACAGACAAAGTTGGAGTATCGGTATCTCCCTGAATGTCCTCACTTGACTGTGAACTTGTTGAAACGTGAACTTTTTTTTTTTCTTGTTTGTAACTTTTAATAACATCATGTGAAAGACACATTTATCAAAAAACATTAACAGAAACAAACATTTGGTTCTACACAAAAATAGCCTTAATATAGTACAATTTAAAGTAAAGCTCAAAATTCAAAAATCAATTAATTACTGGACTCATTTTTTAGAGCACGGTCTTGATTAATCTGCCATGCTGGTGTCCTTCTTGTCTGCTTTATGTCTGTTCCAGAACATTAATAGAATCACAGTAAATAAATCAATGATCCTTTTTGGTAATTTAGTTTCAAATAAGAAACTTCAATATATAAAATAGAAATTTATTTGCATGTTACAATAACCACTAGTATTTACAGAGTAAAAGCATTTGCTGTTTAAAGCTACAGTATGTAAGAATTTTACAGTGAAATAATCACACAACAGTCTAATATCCCACCAATGTTGAAAATAAAGTCACATTGTAACAGATTTTGATCTCAGCCGGTTGAGTGGTCGCTAATTTCTGTCATTTTAAAAAAACTAGCCCGGACCATAATCATTATTTACACGTCCAGACTTCCTGGTTTCATAACGAATCACATGTGAGTCTGCAAGGCTGCCAAGTCTTCAACACAAGCAGCTGTAAATCCACAACGACCAGCAGCAAAAAGCAAGAAACCACCACATCCTTCCAACTGAACAGCCGAGCTGCACGTGATGGGGCGTTCAAACGCACTTAGGAAAACTCAATGCTGAACAAATAGACCTTCAGATATTCCCAAAAATTGAACAAATACAAGAGAAACTAAACGAGAATCAACATCAGAACTGGCAACCCAACAGATAAATCAGGGAGGGGAGGGGATGAGCGGCTGAGAGCGGATGTTTAATTTTTTCTACATGAACTGCGGAATTCGGATTTGACAACAAGGTCTAATTCTGGCATATTGTAGCAGATGAATAATATCTATGTTGCAAAATAATATTAATTTGAATTAGTAGTTGATTAATTTTTACTTAATTACATAAATGTTGTTGTTTTTTTGTTTTTTTTCTCTGTGCAATACTTTGTTTGTATTTCACTACATCAGTACTTGTATCAAGTCTGCTCTCGATCTGAAATCTTTGTTTTTATCAGAACAGAAGTTCAATCATCCTGCTACATTTTCCAACCTGTCCAGGGTCTCTGAATGTCCTTTAATGTTGTGTATCTGCATGTCTCGTCTCTCGCAGAACAAGATCCTGAACAGAACTGGCTGCTGTCCAGTTTGCACTGAAAGTGAGTAAGTCCATTTCATCAGAGTATCTGCTTTAACCTAAACCTCTTTTTAATGCATCAAAATTATAAACTATTAGGTTACAGCTGTAGGATAAGAATAACTAATAGGCTAATATTTATAATAAGTTATATATTTTAAGAAGCCAAAGCCTATCTCATGACTCGTCCTTCCAAAAAGCAACAACCTCAGTCCGGTCTTCACAGCTAGAAATGAATGTTCCTCATGAACTCCAGTCAGACTGCGGTTTGCCTTCAGGTCATTTTACTTTGCTTTTTGGCTTCAAGCTGCAGAAGAAATCCCCTGACATGGTTTATTTCAGGACTACAAATACCCCAAAAACCTCAGTTGTATATAATATCTAGTCTAGTTTTATTTGGTGAGGCAGATTTTTCTACCACACGACAGATGCTGAGTCCACTTCTGAGCACGTCAACTCGGTGCCGTAGATTTCAACATTTATCATAAATGAGGTTTTAACTGTTGGCTGTCAGGTTTCATCATACATCATTTTAAAACTCCTCATATTAAAATGTGTCTTTTTTTACTGCTTTTCCACTGTGTTATTTAAAATGATTGATGTTAAAAGGATCGTTTTTCTGTTATTTATTTATTTTAATAATTTCATATCTTTCTCCATTTTTATTGGTGTCCCTCTCCAGAACCAGGCGTGTGCACGGTCTTTGGCGATCCTCACTACAACACCTTCGATGGCAAAACCTTTAACTTCCAAGGAACTTGCCAGTATGTGCTGACACGTGACTGCGGTGGGATTTCTTCTGGAACGCTGGGAAACAACATCAACAGCCCAGATTCCAGCTTCACGGTAGGATAGGAGTCCAGATCAAAGAACAGAACATGAAGACTTCAAATGTTATTAAAGTTAGAGGAGAAAGATGAGGGAGGATGTTAACGTGCCAGACAGGGAGCAAGTATTTCCTCTTCATTTTACATGTTACAGTTTATTATGAGACAATAAAAACCGACAAATGTTTCTTATTGTGGGTTAAAGATCAACTAACTCAGTAGACAGTTTTTAACCCTCGGTGTTTTGTCTTATGATGATCTGTTGCAAAGTAGCTTCAGCAGAACCAAACTGGTTTTAAAGAATAGAGTACTCTAAATTTTGGGGTTCTTTTTAAATTTGGTTATTTCTGTTTGACTGGACAGAAGCTTGTTGGAATATATTTACTGTAGAGTGTTAAAGAATACATTTTGTAGCTGTATATTTGTGATTAATTGTTCTCGTAGTTCCAACTTGTATTTATTTTGATTTCAGGTGTTGGTGAAAAACGATGCTCGGCGAACTCGATCCTTTTCCTGGACTCAGCTTGTTGAGATACGACTTGGACCTCTGATCCTCAGCCTTCACCAGCACCTGACTGTCCGAAGAAATGGCACTCGCATTGCCCTGCCGTACCACGGCCCGGGGGTGCACATTGACCTGGATGGATACCTACTCAAACTCACCACCATCGCAGGTCAGTAACTGGTTAAACCAGGTAACTTGTGTTAAATCTTTTCAAACAGGATGTGTGTTTGTACTAAACTTAAGTTCAACGCTGTGCCTTGAACTGTCTTTAGGTCTTGAGATCACATGGGATGGTGATAGTTTCGTTGAGGTTGTCGCTGCTCCTCACCTGCGTGGACGCCTCTGCGGTCTTTGTGGGAACTACAACGGTCACAAGCGTGATGACACCATAGGAGGAGACGGCCAGTTTAAATTCGATGTAGACGAGTTTGCAGAGTCATGGCGAGTCGATGGGAATGAAGTTTGCTCCCAGCAGCATTTACCTCGCAGTCCGACGTCCTTCTTGTGTCCTGGCAGCGTTAAAGTCAAATTTCGGGCTCACCGGGAATGTCAGAAGATAAAGTCATGGGAGTTTCAAAAGTGCCATCGTGTGGTGGACTTCGGACCGTTCTACAGGTGAAGACAATTAGACACTGGCTTTACAAAAATTCTAAAACATTCCTAACTTCATTATAAAATTATGCTTCTCCTGCTTATTGTTTATCTGGAGTCTGGTATTGTTTTAAGCTAGTAAACCATCTATAATCAAACACCCATGTTTTACAGGTCATGTGTGACAGATATGTGTGAGTGTCCGGTTCATAAAAACTGCTACTGTGAGTCCTTCATTGCCTACAGTCGAGCCTGTGAGAGGGAGGGAATGCCCGTCCAGTGGAAGCCGGACAACGTTTGCATGGGTTAGTGACACCAGTCATAAACATCCCAGAGCTCATGATATTGATGAAAACTGAAAGAAATCTATTCAGCTGTAACAGTAACAAACTGAAGTGACACCACAACCTATGAAATTCCAGATTAGTCTTCAGAAATTCCTTTAGATGGAGACGATGGTCCATCGCAAGCTAAGAGTCACTTTGTGTCCTTTAATCAGAGCAAAAGCGTCAAAGAGCAGTGAAGCAAAAACAGCTATTTGTTTTTTTTATTAGGGAAAAATCACTTTAAAGGAGTGAATCTGTGATCGATCATCAGGTTGTTTAATTTAAACAAGATTAAGAGGCCACATATAGTACATGTACCTGCAATTGACTTTACTTAGGTCTTTTATTCAGGGCTATACTTTACCTGTAGTACATGCAAGTACATGCATTTTTTTTTTAAATAACACCATGTGTCAGACTACTGAAATGAAATGGGGCAACATTATTATTGTTTTTAAATGTCAAATAATGAACATATAACATATAGTGAAGCTTAGAAAGACCAAATTGAGTCCTGATATCCTTGTTTCTTTTTCATCTTTCGTTTCCTTCCACCAGCGACGCAGTGTAAACACGATGCTGTGTACGACACCTGCGGTCCGGGATGCACTAAAACCTGTGACAACTGGAATGAGATTGGACCGTGTCACAAGCCCTGCGTGGCGGGCTGCCATTGTCCCGCCAACCTGGTGATGTTTCAGGGACGCTGTATCAAACCCACAGCCTGCCCTGGACGGTGACCCCTGCTACCCACGCGGGAGGGGTGTAAGGTCAGGGAGGGTCATCTGCAGTATCTAAAGCTGGAGGCCAAACTAGACGAGAAGCGTTGAGGACGCTTAAGGTTTTTAAGTCTACAGATCAGATGCACCAAAGTACTCAGGGTTCAGAGAAACGT
Source organism: Pachypanchax playfairii (assembly GCA_006937955.1). Classification (NCBI taxonomy): domain Eukaryota; kingdom Metazoa; phylum Chordata; class Actinopteri; order Cyprinodontiformes; family Aplocheilidae; genus Pachypanchax; species Pachypanchax playfairii. The sequence goes on along the minus strand of SSNP01000010.1, from coordinate 4,138,211 downwards.
GTTGCAGAAAAACAACTTTTAGAGACTTTTTCAGAGATTCAAACTGCAGTAAAAAGCTAAAAATAAAGGACGATGGAAGGCTGATTATCTCCACAACATTCAACCTCTGATGTCTTTGCACCTCTCCTGATGCCAAGTTCTGTAAGAATAGCGGTTTCCACCGCCGGGTACTGATTTTACTGTTGAGGCAGAACTGAAAATCTCTAGAGAAATCTCAAGTCCCCATATGAAGATTTAGCATCTCACACATCTGAGGAACATTCAGCGTGTTGCTATGTACCGTATGGAGAAGGTTTGACCCAGACGACTCATAATGGAGCTAAAGTGTCTCCGATTTCTTTACAGACACAATAAACTGAGAAATGGAGCTTCTGGATTTGAAATCGTGGAGAAACTTTCTGATGCATCAAACTGTCTTATTGATCTCTGCTCCATCATTTCATACTGTAAGCTAACCAGATTTATATGAGACGCAGGACAGTTTTTATATAATTATTGCTCTAATTATTATTATTATTTGTTGCTGATGTTAATTTATATATCCCTCATCAAAAATGTTGTAGCAAGAGCCAGAATCATGAATATAATTGTTATAAATGATTTAAAGGGAAACAAAAGCTATTTATGTATTTGTTGTGTCCTTTTGTGTTACTGTTTGAAGAGAAATGCCTAAATGTGACTCAGTTGTTGCTCCATTGCAGGTAAAAAGTACTGTAATGTAATAATGCTCAATGTACAGCTTGTTGTGGATAGTACAGAACTTAACGTGTTCATATCAACATATGTTTCACTTGAAAACTATTATTTAAGACCAGCAATATAATCTTTTCTTGAAGATCATTTCTCAATACTGTCTCTCTTTTTTAAAGTGCAGAAGAAAGAAAGAATCCGACAACTAGAAAAGTGACACTGGATTCATTCATTTTATGGGGCAATAATGATGTGATTAAAGAAAAGGAGATATGTTCACAGTCACATTACCTGAATCTAAAAATAACAAAAAATACTGAGGAGTAACTAAAAGAAGGAAATATTTAAAATATACAGTGAGAGGAAGAATACCAGGATTTGGTGTATTTTTGTTGATATCAGTAGTTTTATAAGCACATTTTATCTACAGTAAATAAAAATCAAACTCTCACAGGGAAAGAGTTTTAACTATTTTAATTACAGTTTTTAACATTTAATACAAACAAATTTCACGGAAACAAATACAACATAAAACAACAGCAGAGTTTTAACATTTTCAAAAGAATTACCTGCATAAAACATTTGTGTTGAAGTGCTTCTTCCTTAAACTTCCAGTACAAATACAGTGTTAAATTGTTTGAGGCATTTCTCAAATGGTTAATGTCATTTAGAGTAAATGTCCAGTCAGTGATGCAGTTATTTAAGTCTCATCAAGCTACAACTTTTTCATGTTTTAAACCAGATTACTGTTCAACTTTACGGCTTTTAAACAGCCAATAGCAACGCAGAGGTTTTTGTTGTCTTACATTTTCTCCTTTGTAAAGAATCAGCCTACAGTTGAGTTAGAAGTAACATGACCTCAGAATAATAATAATAATAACAATCAACTCAAAGTCCATCTCTCCTGAGATGTGAGTAGTTTAAAAAACATTCTTTCTTCTGTCACTATTTTATTTCGATAAAAGGTACAGAAATCCTGCTAATTGATCCGTGAGTCACAGAGAAGACAAATAAAACCAGGAGGGTGAAAAGATGAATATTTCAGTTTAACTTAAAAGTTGCATTTTGAAAACAACTGATTTCTAATCAAATTAAGGTAAAATTAATTTTTGTTTCCATTTTTAGCTCCACTATCAATAAACATACTTTATAAATGATCCAAAAATCTTTGCAGCAACATTCACAGAAACGAACCTCTTAATACAATAATAACAATCAGTTTTGTTATTTAATTTTTACATGACGACCAACATAAATAAAACTAATTCCACCAGGAAGTGCACGTGAACACACAGCTCAGTCATCAGTAGGATGGTTGAAGTGTTACAATCCAATAATCTGCTGCTTCACAGTCACATGAATGAATTTCCAGTCGACTCACTGAATAATTTGGTCAGAAGTGGAGCTGATAAATGTCTACAGTACAAGCTGAGTTCATTTACATGTAACTAAATATCAATTAAAATGTTCCTATTGCACTAAAAAGAAGTGTTTTGCAGATTTTTGATCAGTGTAAAAACGGCTGGACTCTATTTTTGCATGTTGTGTCATGTACTTATGGTATTTAAAAAAATTCAAAGTTAATCCTTATCGTTTATCTGATGATTTTGCAACATTTAGAAGCATAAATATTAGTTTATACTGTCCAACCAAATGATGACCACAAACACAGAGTCTGTGTGGATAAAAACACTGATGTTACTCATATGGTGAACACTTGTTTAAAAGGTAAATAACACACAGATCCACACTGACTTGTTGCTGTAACACAGTCAACATTCCTGCACATCTTTAACAAAAAGACTCTTTGGCTTCTTCATTTTTGTCATATAAATAATACATTCACACTCATTTCCAAACTGAAGTGCTGTAAGGCTTTAAAATGTATGAAAATTCTGAATCAAAAGTAAAATATTCTTTATTTGGAAAACAAAACAAACTTCCTGTATGCTTTGGTTTTCTGATCTTTGTCAACTGTCGATGCTGAAAATGTTCAGCTTTCAGTGAATCAGTGAAAATTTATTTCATCCTGTTAAGATTTTGGTTCTATATACAGTGGGGCAAAAAAGTATTTAGTCAGCCACCAATTGTGTAAGTTCTCCCACTTAAAAAGATCAGAGAGGCCTGTAATTTTCATCATAGGTATACCTCAACTATGAGAGACAAAATGAGGAAAAAAAATCCAGAAAATCACATTGTCTGATTTTTAAAGAATTTATTTGCAAATTATGGTGGAAAATAAGTATTTGGTCACCTACAAACAAGTAAGATTTCTGGCTTTCACAGACCTGTAACTTCTTTAAGAGGCTCCTCGGTCCTCCACTCGTTACCTGTATTAATGGCACCTGTGTGAACTCGTTATCAGTATAAAAGACACCTGTCCACAACCTCAAACAGTCACGCTCCAAACTCCACTATGGCCAAGACCAAAGAGCTGTCAAAGGACACCAGAAACAAAATTGTAGACCTTCACCAGGCTGGGAAGACTGAATCTGCAATAGGTAAGCAGCTTGGTGTGAAGAAATCAACTGTGGGAGCAATTATTAGAAAATGGAAGACATACAAGACCACTGATAATCTCCCTCGATCTGGGGCTCCACGCAAGATCTCACCCCGTGGGGTCAAAATGATCACAAGAACGGTGAGCAAAAATCCCAGAACCACACGGTGGGACCTAGTGAATGACCTGCAGAGAGCTGGGACCAAAGTAACAAAGGCTACCATCAGTAACACACTACGCCGCCAGGGACTCAAATCCTGCAGTGCCAGACGTGTCCCCCTGCTGAAGCCAGGACACGTCCAGGCCCGTCTGCGGTTTGCTAGAGAGCATTTGGATGATCCAGAAGAGGATTGGGAGAACATCATATGGTCAGATGAAACCAAAATAGAACTTTTTGGTAGAAACTCAACTTGTCGTGTTTGGAGGGGAAAGAATGCTGAGTTGGATCCAAAGAACACCATACCTACTGTAAAGCATGGGGGTGGAAACATCATGCTTTGGGGCTGTTTTTCTGCAAGGGGACCAGGACGACTGATCCGTGTAAAGGAAAGAATGAATGGGGCCATGTATCGTAAGATTTTGAGTGAAAACCTCCTTCCATCAGCAAGGGCATTGAAAATGAGACGTGGCTGGGTCTTTCAGCATGACAATGATCCCAAACACACCGCCCGGGCAACGAAGGAGTGGCTTCGTAAGAAGCATTTCAAGGTCCTGGAGTGGCCTAGCCAGTCTCCAGATCTCAACCCCATAGAAAATCTCTGGAGGGAGTTGAAAGTCCGTGTTGCCCAGCGTCAGCCCCAAAACATCACTGCTCTAGAGGAGATCTGCATGGAGGAATGGGCCAAAATACCAGCAACAGTGTGTGAAAACCTTGTGAAGACTTACAGAAAACGTTTGACCTCTGTCATTGCCAACAAAGGCTATATAACAAAGTATTGAGATTAACTTTTGTTATTGACCAAATACTTATTTTCCACCATAATTTGCAAATAAATTCTTTAAAAATCAGACAATGTGATTTTCTGGATTTTTTTTCCTCATTTTGTCTCTCATAGTTGAGGTATACCTATGATGAAAATTACAGGCCTCTCTGACCTTTTTAAGTGGGAGAACTTACACAATTGGTGGCTGACTAAATACTTCTTTGCCCCACTGTAACATGGTGAGAGAGTAACTGGTGAAGACAGAAAGTTAGACACATTCTTCAAATGTTAGAAGAAACAATCTGATTATTTATACCAGCAAAAGAAAAATATTGTCTTGTTTCTACATGTTTTGAGTTTTTCTGCCCTCTTTTGGTGAGAAAAATAAAATCCATCACATTTACTGAGTGATGGCTGTTTGTTTTCCAAGTCGATCTGCAACTTAAACAGGAAGTGATAAGATTTCCACATCACAATGTAGAGTCATTCTAACGTTTTCAAATGCTATTCAATTATTTCATAGTAACCATTTAAACTATGGGGACAAATACATGTGTGAATGCAGGTTTTCCATCGAACGGCAGAGTGTTAACCAGACCCTCGTTAATAAAAATCATGTTTCTCTTTGCAGGGTAAAAAAGAAAACAGCTTCTATAGAAGTTGATGTTTAAAAGTTTATCCTCAGAACAAACTGATGAAGTGGTGTTACAGACAGGAAGAGCAGGTGAAAAGCATCAGGAGACATTCCAGCAGTTTTTGTTCGGGAGCATTTTCAGACGTTTTCTTACTAATAATTACCATAAAAACAAAAGCCAAAAAAATAGATGAAATATGCAGATAAAACTAGCTTCTTTAAAAATATGTATGAACACTCTGTATATATTCTTTCAAATTCCTAAAGTAAAACTCTTCTTATTTTACTATATAAAACAAAATGTACATCTAATAAAAATACTATCCTAAAGTTTCTGGGTGGCCATCTTTAAAAGGATACTAAAATAAAATGTAAAAATATACAGTAAAACCAAGATGGAGAGCTCAGGTTATCTTTCACAGCAACCAATCAAATGAACCAGGCAGAGAGGAAACAGAAGAGGAGGAGTGTGGAGGAGGAGAAGGAGAGACTGACCGGGACAGTTCAATCATCATCGCTGTCGCTACCTGACTCACTCAGCTGAAGATCATTTCCTGTGAAGACCAAAACCAGAAAAACCAATGAGAATATACAGAGTTTAATAGTATCAAATCACAGAATAAATTAATAAATGATTCCATGTCAACTTGTTCAGTATTACAGATTTAAAATATAATGTATGTGTTATATATGACACAGAAAAAACATCAAAATACTAAATTCATTTCTGGTTTTTCAACAACATGAAGTTTTATAACTGCAATGCGACATTAAAAGTGTAAAAACAGGAATAAACACTAAATTCCGCTGATACTTACGGAGTGTGTTCATGAGCTGGTTGTTGCCCTGCTGTCGGTCGCCTCCTCCGTTGGCCATGGGGGTGCAGCTAGGAGAGGTCTGGCTGAGCGGCCGCGGGGCGTCGTGCTCGCCATCGCTGCTGCTGCTGTCATCGCCGCTTCCCGAGTCGCTGGCTGAATCAGACGAGCTGCTGCTGCCGCTGCTGCTCATCTGCTCGATCACCTGCACCTCCGCTCGCAGCTCTGCAGAGAAGTCAGCAGAGTTTGTGTTCATTGGTTCAATATTTCATCGCTTACTTTGAGACAGTTTTTCAAACATTTGTAAAATATAAAACATACTTTAGTCCCATTTTATTTAGAACTGCTTCAGTTGAAACCACACCACAGAATAGCTGCATGTTATGGACAATGTTTCTAGTCTGATCCACCCTGGAGTATCAGTGTCGCAAAACCTTCTCACCTCTTTTGATGTCATCAAGCTGAGGCTCTGGGGACGGGTTGTCCTTAGATTGGGGGGGAGAGGTCTTAATCCCAGCCCCAGGTTTTGTCATGGATCGGAACTGGGAGCTGGGCTGGGATGAACGAACTGACTGTTGCTCAATCCGGGCCTGGATCTTACTGCTGCCCTCCGCTCTAAATACGGTAATACAAACAAAGACGTTGAACTAAGTTGTTCTTTTTCTGCTTTGTCAACCATTAATAATTTATTTAAACAGCAAATTTCTCATATACTGTTTTTATTGGTAAACAAAATCTATAAATATTAATATCTCACCTTGTTTTCTTAACCTGGATGCTGCTGCTGAGCTTCTCCAGTACAAATTCGCCTGTGTCGTGGTTAATGATGAGCACACAATCCTTCTGATATGGCCGCTTGTTTCCTTTAAATACTGTCATTGGAGGCGTGGAGCCCTGGGGGAAATTTGAGATTGTAAATATCTATTGTTTAAGTTATTTTATAAGACCTGACAGTGAAAATGTTTTCAGAGAAGGTAATTTTGCATAAGCCAGCAGTGTTCCCGACTGAATCAAAGATTCAACTAATTTCAGATTATCCAATTAGTTCAGTTTATTTGAGGTATGTTTTATTGTGTGTTGAATTAGTAGCCAGTTAATGTGGCAACAGACTCTAAATCCATAACTTCCTTTAAATCAGTTTATTTTACTTAATAAAATAATCAAACTGCCATCTTTTAATCCTTTTTCTAACAATATTGTATGAACCAAACCCGATCAAACCTACATTTAAATGTTGTTAATCAAAATAACTGAATGCCTAATAATGGAACTAAGTTAAAAAAAACTTGACTGACATTAAAAAAAGTTGATTTCTCTAAACAATCAGGAGAAAATTGATAGTCCAACTACTTGCACAGTACTATCTCCCACAGAACTTCTAAAATCTGGCAGGTCAGCTAACAGAACAAAACCTGGTGTTGTAAATCTTGCTCTGAAGTAAAGTCTTACTGGAATATGAGGTAGTGTTATGGTAACTTCATCTCCTTTCCCAACTTGTAGCTCTCCCTCACAGCTTGTGTCAATCGATGCTGGTTTGAAATCATCTGAAAAAGAAAAGAATCAAGTATCAATCGGGTCCATGTTAAGTTCTGCTTGTTCTAACCTTTAGATGTGGGTGCTGTTTAGAAGCTCATATGAAATAAAAACAAAAGCAAACAATATAAATAGTTGATTCATATGATGAAAGTGATAAAAGATAAGATGATAGAGCAATAAAACAAGTACAAAGTTGCATGTTTACAGTTTTCATATGTTAAGTTGTTTTATTATTCACGTTGTCTGAAACGTTCTGATGTTTCTTTGATAATTAACCTTTTTAACAAGTTTTTAAGTGTTAGTTTCTTGTTGTTTACCTGGATTGTGTGACCTTTTACTTACTTTATATTAATATTTTTCAATATTATTATTATTTTACTCTTCAGAGATTTTTCTTGTCTATCCTGAATTGTAACTTTGCTACTGCAGCACGGAATTTCCCTGTTTATCATCTTATTTTCGTGGATTAATACTTAATTAGCCAAACACAAAAATAATTAATAAAAAACATCACAACAAAAGATATAAAGTACATCAAACTTTGGATAGTGAAAACAGCTCTAAAGACTATCCTCTAAAAATATAACTGTATAAATTCATGAGAGCGAACAGTTGAACTAATAAACTCTTGTAAACATATACACACTTCTCACACTCACATCTGATGGTGTGAAAAGATGATTTTGGCCTTTTCTCGAAGCTTTCACCGAGCTTCAAAACATGTTCCTCTTTGTCCAGAAGCGGGTTTGTACTTCCGTTCATGTTTCTGTCTCCTTACAGTAAGTTTAAAAATTCACATTTGCTTAAAACACATTGAAGTCCCGAGTTAAATCTGGCAATATTGAGTAGGTTGTAAAAGTGAATCCGGATAAAGATTTGGTTAGCTTGCAGATGCTAACATTTAGCAAAACATCGCTTTCGTCATCCGACTAGTTTCCGCTTTTGGTCCGACCATCAAATCCCGCCGACAGCATGCAACGTTAGCAAACAAATAACGAATTAAATACACATAGTTTTAATCAATCCTCAAATATCGTGATTTTATTACTTTAAAGACTAACTTTTAAACAGTCAATATTGTTGCACGTTTTATGTAGATAGCACAAAACTAGAAAACCTGAAACTGGACTTTTTCTTGGGTCTTAAAGATGTTTCGCTTCTCGCTTAATCAAATCAGATGAGAAACGTCTTCACGAATGTGTACAAGAACCAACTGACTTACTTTTTATTTATTTATTTATTTATACTCGTTATGACCTGGATGACTACGATCAGTACCGGACGATTTTAGATACCGGACGCGATGGACTATGTAAGCGTGTAAATGTAGCGTCTTTATTTTAAACAGACATGGATTGTAGTTTTATTAGAAATTAACTACTTGATAAGTAACCAAACAGGGTATTTTAAATGTATTATGGCTCTAATGAGAAAAGAAAAGTGTAAAGTTGATATACAGCAAACTGAGGAGGTGAATCCATGTGGACATGGAGACTTACCTGAGGACAGGCTGAGCAGTGAGCAGACTCTAGTGTCCCAGTTCAAACAAATGAAGCTGGAGAAAGAAGCTCAGAAAAATTGGGATTTGTTTTACAAAAGAAACGCTACAAATTTCTTTAAGGACAGACACTGGACCACCAGAGAGTTTGAGGAGCTCAGAGAAAGTCTAAAGGTGAGTAGATCAACTTCAATCATAACATCTACTGAGGCTGAGTGATAATTATTTTTCATATTAAACTTGTTGCTCCTTTTCTGTAAAGAAGAACAAAGTTGACAACAAACTTCCATATTGAGCATCAATTAAAAATAAACAGTCCTTTGTCTTCATCTTTCAGTTTGGGTCCCAGAAGTTGGTCCTACTGGAGGCTGGATGTGGCGTTGGAAACTGCTTCTTCCCTTTACTGGAGGAAGATCTCAACATCTTTGTTTATGCTTGTGACTTCTCCCCCCGAGCCGTTGAGTTTGTCAAAGTAAGAAATTCAACACTGTTAGAATAAATGAACAAAACTTTGTGTAACCTTAGATATTTAGATGTGTTAGTTATCCAGTTGATTTTTAAAGTTGATGATGTTTCTTAGTTTAAAGAATACATGAGGCAATAATTTCTCAACCCCAAAATCCAACAGTTAATACTGTAAATATAAGGATTACATTTTTTTTTTGTTTGATAGAAAAACCCTCTGTACAGCCCCGAGCGCTGCTCTGCCTTCCAGTGTGACTTAACAAAAGATAATCTGATGGAAAATGTCCCAGAGGGCGGCGTGGATGTCGTCACTCTCATCTTTGTCCTGTCAGCAGTCCATCCAGATAAGATGAAGCTTGTTCTGGAGAACATCAAGAAGGTAAAACAGACACGATCAAGCAGAAAGATTTGATGTCACACAAAGCTCATTTAACACGTCTATTCTGGATCACATACACACTAATTGGATAGAAATTGTTATTTAGGTTCCTCGGAATGTTTTTTTTTTTTTTACTAAAAAAATAATTGTTCAAGGTTCAATATTTTGTATTTGTGCTTTTTTTAAATTGTTGCATTCTGTATTTTAGTTCTCATTTACACATTTGTTTTCTTAAGAAAGTAGCACATCTCTAGACATTTCCAGGTGTTTTTCCAGACCTTCATGCAGCTGGGTGATGTAACCTCCATGTGGCTTTCAGGTGCTGAAGCCCGCTGGTGTCGTCCTGTTCAGGGATTATGGCCTGTCTGACCACGCCATGCTCCGCTTTAAATCAGGAAGCAAGCTGGGGGAAAACTTCTACGTTCGCCAAGATGGAACGAGGTCCTACTTCTTCTCTAAAGGTCAGCAGATTACTCACATCATGTCTTTTGTCTATTTGATCAACATGGAGGAAATTTAATTAAGTTATCGGATGGATCAAATCAACACATAGATCAGGGAGCACATCTGTTTTGATCTGGCTCAAGGTGCAATCAAAGTGTTGTAACTGTTTGGATTGTTGTTATCAAGCTTACAGGCAGCAAGTTACTAAACCATTTATTTATAGCAGAAATACATTTTTTTTTTCTTCAAAGTGTTTTTAATTTAAGGGTTAGGTTTAACTTTCATTAAGTGTTGTCTCTCTTTAAAAACCTCAATCTGCTCTTTTTATCTGCTTTTAGAGTTTCTGGCGCAGCTGTTTGAGGGGGCAGGATTTGAATCTGTTGTTAACGAGTATGTCCTGAGAGAGACAGTCAACAAGAAGGAGGGACTTTGTGTTCCGAGGGTCTTCCTTCAGAGCAAGTTTATCAAACCTGCACATTCGCAGGGCTCCTGATGTCACTTGGTTCTTTGACTTTTATCTCACAGATGCTCCAAAACCAGGTTCAAAACAGAGGACTGAAACATCTGGACTGGATTGCAAAGAATTAACATCCTTAATGCTGGAATTTAGTGACAGAAGTTCTGTGTAAATAGTTTTGCAGATGTTTTCATTCACACAGTTTGAAAACCTCAGTGGCCAGACTTTTTGTTCTCAAAATAAGTTGCATTTTATAATCATATAAAGTTCATTCTGACAAAGTTTGCTGGTTTTATATATGTTTTAACATTAATAAAATCTGTGATTTTTAAAAAGTGAATACAGAATGTTACTGAATTTATTTTGTGAAAATAGAAACTTTGCTGGCTTGTTTATCTCGTATTTCGGCCAGCAGAGGGCGCTGGTGTCTATTACCTGATTTCAAAGAATTCATAAGCTTAGATTCATCTGTTCAGGGACTCAGTCATATGAACACCTACAGCTGCCTCTGAATAATCTTAAATGTAAGAAAAAAAAATTAATAAAAAAAAATTAGTGTAAATTTCACTAAAAAGTGCCCCTTTTCAAGAATAGAGATCCTGGTTGACTTGGAGTTTTTCTGCAGCCACGATAATATATAAAGTTTTTACTATAAATTGTTCCTGGTTTTGCTGGGTTTTGACCCTCAATGGCTCATAATTGATGGTAGTCAAATATTGAGACAAGCAGTTTTATTTTATTACATAAATGTTAATTACATTTACAAAAAAATTACATTATTGTTGCACATTTAAAAACTTTTAAATTGCATGTTTGTTAATCGCAACAAGTTTAAAGAGCAGGTTTAATTGCTTGAATATGACTTATATTATATGGATTTTTTTTCTCCATATAATGTAACTTTTAAAATGTTCCAGTGCAGACAGTTGAAATGGTGAAGGGTCTCTGTTTGGCATCTTGCAACATGATCTGAATGTGGCTTCCTGTTTAGCGGTGGTGTTAGTCTCTGATTTCCTTTAGATGCAAGAAAGTTTCCAGTATTCTTCTTGGTGCATGTGTTTAAAATGACACGCAGCATGTTCAGAGTGCTTCAGATGAGTCGCTGTGTAGATCTTCTTTTCAGCTTCTGTGACTTTTTACTCTTTTGTTCTACGTCATGAGTTTATTTTTTTATACCACTGAATCTTTATGCTGCCTGAGTTCCGTCCACATTGATGGAAAACAACAACAACCCAAATGTCTATAAATTTATATTCCTGACTGCTCATGATTAATTTAGCTTAATTTTATTTACTGTTTTACACTCATTTGCATTTAGTTTGACAAAAAGAGGGATTCATATGTGAATCAGTATATTTTCTAAAATAATGTGCCTTTTATGCAGATTTGCATGTTTTACCTTTGCATTCATGACTTCTTCAGCTTCTTCTCATAGTGCAAAACTCTTCTAATCATGCATAAATCATTATGTGCATGTACAAGACATACAGTCTAATAGATATCTACACAATGCACTTATATGACTATTTAAAAGTGACTATTGTCCTAACCAAAACTACAAGACCTAAATGCAGATTTTATTATTTCTTGACCAGGAGATTTTTCTTCATCAGTCAAAACTTTAGTCAATAAGTTGAAGAGGAAGTTACACACTGAACGTCAGACAGATTTAAACTGTATTTTATTTAACGAGTAAGTAAAGGATCAAATTGGATGCTTCAATTAATAATATCTTAATCAAAACAAAAGAGGATGTTTCAATCCAAAATGTTCCCGGAAAACAAACTGAGTTCCTGATTATTTTGTCCTTTATGAGAAGATGTGACTCAGTCAAATGAACGATCTGCAAGCAAACCAATCAGAACAAAGCATTAGTAAATAATTTGAAATGTTTTCTTTCACTGAGACAGTTTACAGTCCAAGAAAAAATAATTCTTCAAGCCAATTATCATAATCTAAGAAGACCAAAGGAAAAAATTCTCACACACTAACAACCATGTAAAAATAGTTTAATCTCACTTACTTGTTACATTGATTGTGATGAAATGTCCCATTGCTTGTTCTCCTGTTTCACATTCAGCCACACACTGGTACTGACCACTGTCTTTTGATTCCACCCTGAGGATCTCCGTCACGACTTGTCTTCGTCTCATGCCGTTTTTGGTGATTGTCTCACTGACTGTGGTGAAGTACCTCAAGGGGTCCGTTAGTCTGAAATTTTCTTGTACTTTCTGCCAAACTGCGTGTACCGTTCCACACACTTTAAGGTCATACTCTGTCTCACAAGACAGCGTGGCCGTTGAGCCCAAACCAGGACGGATGGTCCTCTGTGGGTAAAGAACCGCCAAAGAATCTACAACATACAGAAGATATAAAGAGAAAAAGTTGATTACTAGACTGTTTACACCTTGTTTTGATTCATAAAAACAACTTTTAGCATTTTGTTGTTAAATTAAAGCTGATGGGATTAAAACTTCTCTCAGATTGTTCTATTTAATATATAAAAACAGCTGGAAACATGCAGTCAATGAGAAATATCCAGCTCTGTATGAGAGGAATAAAATCTGCTGCAGCAACTATTTAAATTAAGAACTGGGTCATTATTTGAGAAATAATAATAATAATAATAAACTTTATTACAGACTAACAGGTCCAGATGAGAATCAAGACAGTACACAATACAATAAATATATAAAAGACACTAAATGATTAAAGTTACCTATAAAGTTTTCATTGAATTGTATTTTACCCTTTTATTTAACCAAATGTTTCCGATAATAGAACTGTTTGCTTGTGCAGCACTGATCTGTACTGTAATTTCTTGTTTTACTGACATTTCCCATACAAAGGAGGTTCCTTTATGTAAACCTCATGTAAACAAGATTTTAACCACTCCTCCTACTGGAATGTCAGAAAGCCGAACAACCAATCCTACTTCCTTCTCGGAGAGAACTCGATACAAGCAGATTTACTGTGAAGTAAAACGGCTCACCGGCCTGATCGAGAATACGTTTGCGGTTCTGTTTGGATTTATTGAAGAATCTAGTGACAGTTCCCTCTGGGCAGAGCTGCGTTAGTAGTTTCTAAAGCTGCTGAGAGGAAGAGGATCATATTAAAATCTGCAGCTCACTGAAAACAGACTTAAACAACAAGGTATTTACTAGTAAAAAGTTTCATATTAGTTGATTTAATGGAAACACTAGAGAAAACAAGTCTTCAAGCAGCTGCAGAGGATTGTTACGCCACAGATGGAGATGTGGCCTGTGATTCCTGCACTGACAGAAGGCTGAAAGCCCTCAAGTCTTGTCTGGTATGTCGGGTGTCTTACTGTGAGCGCCACCTTCAGCCTCACTATGAATCTCAAGCTTTTGAAAAGCACAGGCTGGTTGAACCCTTAAAAAACCTGCAGGAGAAGTTTTGCTCTCGTCATGAGGAAGTGATGAAGATTTTCTGCCGCACTGACCAACAGACCATCTGTTTTTTGTGCCTCACAGATGAACACAAAGACCATGACATCGTCTCAGCTGTAGCAGAAAGGAAAGAGAAGCAAACACAACTTGGGATGAGCCGAACAAAAATCCAGCAGAGAATCCAGAGCAAGGAAAGAGACGTTCAAGTGCTACAGAAAGAGATTGAAGCTATTAATCAATCTGCTACTAAAGCGCTGAAGGACAGTGAAAGGATTCTTACTGAGCTAATTCGTCTCATTGAGAAAAGGAGCACTGCTTTACAAGAACAGATGAAATCTCAGCAGGATGCAGAAATAAATCGGGTCAGAGAACTTGAAGGGAAGCTGAAGCAGGAGATTACTGAGCTGCGGGAAAAGGATGCTGAACTGGAGCAGCTGACACACACTCATGACAACATCCAGTTTATACACAGTTACTCTTCTCTGTCAGATCTAAGTGATTATACAGACTCACTTGCCATTAATGTTCTTCCTTTGGTATATTTTGACAATCTGACTCGAGCAGTGGCAGAAACTCGAGATAAACTGCAGCACATCCTGACTGAAGAATGGCAGAAAATCTCCCACAAGGTGGTGGAAGTAGATGTTTTACTGCCACATTCAGAACCAAAGGCTAGAGAGGATTTTTTACAATATTCATGTCGGATCACGCTGGATCCGAACACGGTGAACACGTGGCTGTCACTGTCTGAAGGCAACAGGAAAGTAACGGTGATGAAAGAGAAGCAGCCATATTCCAACCATCCAGACAGGTTCTCTGACGGTCTCCAGGCCCTGAGCACAGAGAGTCTGACTGGTCGTTGTTACTGGGAGGTAGAGAGGGGCTCTGGAGGGGTTTTAGTTGCTGCTGCATACAGGGATATAAACAGGAGTGGACAAGAAAGTGTCTTTGGAAATAACAACAAGTCCTGGGTACTTGGATGTTTTGACATTACCTATTATTTCAAGCACAATAATAGAAAATGTTTACTCTCAGGCCCTGTTTCCTCTAAAATCGGAGTGTTCCTGGATCACAAAGCAGGTACTCTGTCATTCTACAGCATTGCTGATAGTATGACGCTTCTTTATAAAGTCCAAACTGCTTTCACTCAGCCGCTGTATGCAGGAATCTGGGTTTACTGGGTTGGAGACACTGCAAAGTTTTGTGAGATGAAGTAGAAAAAAATCCATTGCAAGGGATGTGAGTATTTGTCAAATTAATTTCTAAATAGTTTATGGGATTTTATGTGAACACTAAAGGATTACATTATTTAAACCGTGATTGTGTTTGAAAAATAATTAAAAACATCATGTTGAAATAAATATTTTAAATGCTTTTTTTTTTTTTAAAGCAACATGTTTCTAAAGTTGGCGCATTTTTTACCTCTGATTTACATTTTAATTTGACTTTGTGTTGAAAAGCTCGGGAGAACAGTTGTTGTTGTGCAAGAAAACAAGTTATTCGTTTGGTTTATCCTCTATTTAATAAAAAAATAAAATATTTGAGCAGATGAACAGCCGCCGCAACATTTCACAACGTTGTGAGCTGGAAGGATCAGAAGGTTAAACAAGTTCCGTAAAACAAACATCCTGCTTTTCATAACAAATAAAACAAATTTAAATATAAAAATTGAATGTAAAATTCACATGTCATAAAAAATATATAATATAACATGAGATAATTTTCGAAAAACATTTACATTTTGAAACCAAACTGATTTGCCTGTTTTGTTCTGTCAGACTGACTGCTGTTAACAGAAAAATACAAATCAATAATAAGTAGAGTTCTTTAAAATGTGCAAAAATAAAACTTAAATTGTGATTTAACTGTTTAAATGTTTGTTATATTTTCAGTATAATAGATGGCTGAAACAGTTAATAAGTCTTTGAACTTTGTGTCTATTAGCATTATATGCCACATGTCCATTTATTCATGTTTTATTTTCACATTTTTTCATCAGTTTTACTTTTAAATGAGATATAATCTTATCGATATGGACCATGCTATGATCTTTACTTCCTGAAATATTACATTTTTGTATAAAGTTTGTCTGTGATTTTAAACAGCAACAGTTTGAAGACACATTTTAGACACATTTGATTGCTACATATTTCTATTTTGTATAAATTGTTTTCCTTGTTGTGTCATGTAATTATTACAAGTTTATTTGCGTGTACAATATTAGTCAAGGAAAATAATTTTAAAAAGAGTGAAAGCAGTTAAGTAGTTTTGGTGTTTGAGAAGTTTGAACAAATTAAAACAGACAGTTGTAGGTTTTTTTCTGAAATTATGATGATAACAAATTGCTTTTTGTGGATATTTTACAGACAAAAATAATGTTCTTTTTTTGTCTTCACTACTGTTTTACAAACAGCTTTTCATTTTAACAAGCTTAAAACTAAAATGGAAAGAAAAAAATGGAAATTATAACATTATCATTAATAAAATACAATTCTTGGTTCTTTATATTAGCATAAAACTTCTGCCAGACCCTTATATGAGATAGTTGGCATTTTCTTTTATAAAGAAAATAAAGATAAAGAAGGCTACCAATCAGAAAGAGTTTACAAACCGGGTTCTTCAGCTGACAGCAGACTCAAAGTTATCAACAACAATGTTGCAGGTACAGTTAAGAAATCCATTTTGCACACTAGGAGGATGCACTGAAGACAAGGGCTGCAGCACAGGTTAAAAATGGCTCAATTATAGATGTAACGCCTACATATATATCAGTATGTCACCAGCGTTGGTTGCTTTTGTGGAAGTGGGTGCGTCGATGTGTGGGTGGAAGATATGCATCTCTTTGCTCTTTCACACAGCAGCATCTGCATCTCTCTGACCACCAAAAAGTCTTTTATTTGATCTCAGCTGCTTTCTTACGTGCATGTTGTTTGAAATGTCACATTTATCAAGCTGCATTTTTCTCTCTGTCTGCAGTTTTTAAGTTAAATATCTTTATTTATTTACTCGCCTCATTATCTACCTTGTTTAATGGTCTGAAGAAGAAAATGAAAAGAAAATGTTTATGATCCTTCCGTAATATTTTCTATATAAAAACCCTCTGGGTCTTTATCGGCCATTGTTGGGTCCTTCTCCTCCTTCCTCTAATTTATGAGGAATCTCAAACAGAATATTGCAAAAAAGCCCCGTAAAAGTTAGAAAAAGGCTTGAACGCTGCACAATGTGTTTCTATTTACTTCTGTTATTGAAAAGTGAACCCAAGATTATTAGGATCACTGTCATGAACAAAATGAACTGATGTCATGTCATCAGTGAAATAAGCCCCGCCTACTTTCCTGCACACAAGAATGATGTTTTATAAGCATCATAAAATAATCACAAATAATTTGTTTGTGAAAAATGTATATTTAAATTAACATGTACCTGTAAGGTAAGAACCGTGTGAATCACAAGACACCAAGAAAAATATCAACTGAGGAGTACTTTTACTTTTTGGTACTTTTTTATACTTACTTATACAACTACTCTCATTTAAAAATGAAATAAACTGCTGTGTTTTGTTCCTTTGTCTTATCACACAAGTCAGAGGTTTTTGTTGAATATTTTTCATGATAGAGCAAAAACACATGAAAATGAAATGTTTATGTAAACTTATTTATCTGTCAGTACAGACATCATAAAAAATGCCATTTCCAGTGACTGTACTTTAAAACCTCTTAGCATTATTACCTCACAACAACTTTTCAAATATTGTAGTTGTACTAATCATTGGTGACCACTTGAGGGGGGTATATTACTTTCATGCTTGATCAAAGACCCTAACCCTGCCTGTTTTAGTTGTTTCCCTTAATAAAATGGGAATAACTGATTTGATCTTGAAACTTTTTAGGGGGTCTTTTTATTCATATTTTACTGAATACTTCCTGTGAATTTGGGGACATTTGGTTTCCTCTTGCCAAAGTTAAAATAAAATGGGAATAACTGTTTTTATCTGGAAACTTTTACATTTACATAAACACTTTAAAAAGATTTAATGTGCCTTTATCACACTCCGGGAATTCTTGTACACTAAAGATGCCAAAGAAATAAATGGTTATAGTTTCTCCATATTGAATTAAATTCATCATTAAGTGGCTTCACTCACACTCACATATAGTTACTCTCACTCTCAGGAAGTTTTATATCTATGATTAAAAAGCAAACATTGGCATGTGGAGACAAATCAAGTGTGTTTGCAGAAATTATTCAAAATAATTTATAATTTATCAAGAAATGTGATGTAACTTTTGTTTGCTAATTTATGTTATTTTTAAGGTATGGCAAAAATAAGCATATGCTTCAGCCAATGCCTTTTTTTGATTTGTAATGTTTCGTGTTTTTTTGTTTTTTTTTTGTGGTTGTATTTAATTAACAATTGAATGCTAATCAAATGTCAAAAATAACATATTTTGTCAGAGTTTACCTGTTGGATTGTTGGTCAAGAATAAAACCTTAATGTTTTCAATACATATCTGGAATCTGTGACATCATCCTCAGGTTACTCAAAACAAGAGAAGTTAGAAGTATTTAAATAAGGATCAATTAAACATTTGTGCCTTTATCTCAATTACCACTAAATAAATCCCTTTAGTGAATCTGATTCTGGGTTTGATTTAGCACAATATGTTGAAGCAGTGTAACTATGCAGTGTTTCATCATTTCGTCAATGAAAACACAAACTAACATATGCTTTTTAATGGTCATGTCAAATGTAAACAAAGAGCTGCATTCCTGCGTTTCGTCACTTCCAGTTGAGACTCACCCGACGCGCATAAAAACCTTCATATTTACCTTGTAAGTGTCAAACAACAGTTTTATTGAGTCTTAAGCTTGTACTTTTCCTTCCTGATTTTCATTTTTTTTCTCGAATAAACAAACACTTAGGCCCTGATTTACTTCCACACACTGCAGACTGTTTCATCCCTTGTAACATGATTGGACAAATCAATTTAATCAAGTCACCAAGAATCCAAGTGGCACAGAACATGCTGAAACTCTTTTGTTTTCATGGGTTATTATGATTTATCTCAACATGTTGTGTGTTCACAGGCAGATCTGTCGCTGTACTAAATCTGAAACTTCACATTCAGTGTATTTACAGAACATGCAAGTCATTGTTTGGCAACTGTGTTGAGTATCTAAACAAGTACACAACAATAATATTATAAGTATGTAAAATAAGAACTTAGTTCACTTTAAGTATTCATTTTCCACAAATACAGAATTAATGTCTGAGCTTGAATGCATCACTAAGTGTTTATAAGGATGAGTTTCTGTCTTTTCAGGTATATTTTCTGTATTACTGTCACACATTTTTGGCTTTAAAGTTCAACCTATGGAGGACTTTTGTCTCAAAAGACTTGTAATGTGTCCTGACTGCATATTGTTTATGATAATTAAACAACAAGAGATACAAACGTGTTTCTGAATCATGTAGGTTTGCCAGATAATGAGCAGCACAAACAAAAGACTTGACGATATCTTGAACATTATGTTCCCTTCTTCCATGGTGCTTGTTATTGCATGTGTTCTTGGAAGGCCAGAGGACAGTCCTGATGGCTGTGCTGAGGCTTTTATCTTCCTTTTTCAGTGCTGCGTGTATCTGTCTGAGCTGTTTCATCAGCATCTGCCCTTGAGGAGGGAGGGCACATAGTGTTGGCTATACAACCTGTGAAATGGCACCGCAGGCTCCAGTCCTTCAGTCTCTGACCACTCAGTACTATCAGTACTTTCTCCTTTGATGGGAAAAAAAAATGAAAGCAAATTCTAATAGTGGAGTCTAAAAAGGAAAACCTGTTCCCAAAGTGACCTACTGTGTCCTTGTAGATCTCTGAAATGACTGATATGCATGTTTTACTTTCTTTTTTGCCTGTTTTGTTCTGGTGTATTTATTCAGTTTAAAGGTTTTATTTGCCTTGTTCTTGTTGGTGCAAGCAGATCGTTAACTGAAACAGTCGTCAGATTTTTGTTTGCATTTTTCATGAAATAAGATGTGTCTGTTAAAAATTCTGGCTGACCAAAAATATAGTTTCAGTTTTTCTGTACTTGTATCAACAAACTATGTTAATAACCCAGTCTTAAAAGTGGTCAAACAAAACAAAACAATTTTTCTTTTTTGTCCCACAGGGTATAAAGACACAAAAATCTACTGTTAGGTTTCTCTTACAAAATACTCTAACATTTCTAATCTAAAATGTGTCATTATTATGTAGCATATCCCTCCAACATTTATGGTAAATTGAATTAGAACTGGCTATCATCTGAAAGCAGCCACAACATGGAAATGATGAGGTAAGGTGAAATATAACAAAAGAAAACAAATATAGATCTTTATTTATTTTGTTCATATTCAAATCTTATTATATTATAACTTGTTTTGATCTAGTTATGTTACATCTCACAGTTCCTCTGAGTGGAAATCGTCTGTGAAACGTCGATGCTCGGGCACTGATCACCCGTCATATACCCGCTGGCTCGTTAAAGGAGGCGTTCCCGGTCTGAAGCAGAGCTCCGGTCAGTTTCACCGTTAGCTCAGTGCAAACAGAGACCTGAGTACTGCTGCTCATCCAGGCAGAAACAAGCCAAGATTTTACTCTAAAAAGACACTTTTTAACCCAGTGATTTCCGCCTGAGGACAGAAAGCAGGGAGGTGAATCCAGCTGCGCGTGGCCGGTTGAGACAGATGAGTCTGCGGTGTCTCCGGTGCGTTTAACGTCCGTCTTTGTTCGGCATCTCCCCCTCACCTCCATCATGGATCGTCTGGAGAAGGAGCACAGGTCGGACGATGAGACTGAGTATGAAGAAGAGGAGGTGGACCCCAGGATTCAGGTAAAACCTACATTTCATTTTTAAAAATAAACAAAAGTCGTTACTGAATGTGTGTTTTTGTTGCGGCTAAACTCCTAGCTTAATGTCCGCGATTCTTCTTGAACATACAGGCAACAATAAACGGAAACTTTTCTTTTTCCAGCCTTTAAATGAACATCTCGGCTGAGACAGTTTAAAAACTGACTAATGTGATTAAAATCACACTGTGGGATTTAAAAAAGGTGAAATTCTAAGATTTATGTTGATGTTTAGCAAGATAACAGCAAACTTGGTGGATTTAACTGATTTAGTCTGAAGTTATTGAAAGAAAAGTCTAAACCAAAACAACAAACAAGTGACTATTTTATACACATTTATTTTATAGGAAACAGATGATAATGATTTTAAATTGAGAAAAATGCACTAGGTGTACATATTATACTGTATTAGTATTAAAATCAGTGCTAACAGAAGGATGGATCAGGTAAAGATCAGGTGCATCATTTCTTCATCATTGTGATAGAAACAGTTAGAATCTTGAGATGAAAAACTGCCAACTTGATTCAAATAAACCTGGATTGTTCTGCTAAATTTGCCTGCAGGGAACCTTCCTGAGGTCCAAACATCACTAAAATGGGATCATATTTCAGATAATTTCATTGCAGTTGGAATTAATAATTACAAAACTTACAGTCGTGTGAGTGTTTAATTCAACTTATTTCTCTCATTTCAACTATAAGATAATAAAGAAAACGAGTTTGTCATCTGCAAACTGATTAAAAGGAACATCTTTTAGAACAAAAGGTTTTAATTGCACTTGTATTTAAGGTTTTACTCATAAAAATAATTTCAGTGTTCATGTTACTTCCTCCGTCTTTTCATCAGATGTTGCAGGTTCTGTGTGGCTCATTTCCAGGTATTAAATCATCCCCCTCTTTATGTCTGTGTTTAAGGGGGAACTGGAGAAACTGAACCAGTCCACCGATGACATCAACAGATGTGAGACCGAGCTTGAGGTCAGTACGATGGCGTGCACAGAGTCGTGCACATCGATTGTGTCTGCAGATTATTTCTTTGTGTGGTAGTTTTTGACTCTGAGAACATGCAGTTGCAGCTCGGGCTGTTATCAGATCAGATTCTGTTGCTGCTGCTCAGACTGACAGTTTGGGGCTTTAAGTCATTTTGTCTCAGAAATGTTCGGACCTAAAAGTAAACCTGTGTGCAGATGCAGCAGTTATTTTTATTGGATGACAGCAAAACCTTTGCTCTGTCTGCAGGGTGAGTCGCAAAGTTCAGATTTTCTTTTGTCTCAGCAGGTTTCAGCTTCCAAAGACTCTGGCTTTTACTGTGTTACAGAAATCTACCATAGAAGTGAATACAGAGCTGTGAAAAGTCACTTAGATATCACGTCATTCTCACCTATCAATAAAAATGCACCATTATTGTAATAAATCTAGCCATAAAAGGTTTGGCTTGACATGAAAAACACGTCACAGATCAGACATGTTCAGGATACAGAAAACAGCTGGTAACGTGATCAACTTGATGTTTAATGTATGTTTAAGAACGCTGAAGTGAAGGATTTAGAGTTGATTCACTGACGTTTTGCTGGGAAATTGCCAGGATTTCTGCAGTAAATGCATCATGTTAACTGAAGTGTAAATCATGTGATGAAATTCTGGTGTGAAATGTGTTGCAGAGATGGAATTTACAAATGAAGGATATTTACACAAAACTGCATACTGAAATCTGAGTGTTTTAAATACATATAAAATACCATTTTACAGATATTAAGCATCCCATAATGAGTTAAACCCTTTTAATGGAGACTGAACAAGAACTTGACCGTCATTTGGCAACAGATCTTTGAATCCCATTAAAACCCTGTAAAAGCTGATGTCTTACCTTTTTGTGGGTCAGGAATGTTGTGTGAAGTGTAGTTGAGTTGAAAGTTCAAAATTAAATCATGTGACTCGAGCCAGGCTTGACTCATGTTTGTTAAGTTAACTGAGGATCTGGATTTAATGATGCTCTTCAGCAAACAGAAGTGACTTATTTACTGCTCGAGTCCCACACTGTTACGAATTCTTTGTTTTTTGAATATACGTGTGTGTCTCTGTCTAACCGGTCAAGTAGACACCCGAGTTTAACCCGAGGAACATTTACAGTTTTTGAGTGCTGGTTGTTTGTGTTCAGAAGTTACAGAGAAATCAAAAAATGAATCTTCTGGATTTACAGATGTCACAGAGCTCGTGGGAATAAAATACTACAAAAGTAAGAAAAGAGAAGTTGCAAAACTTCTGTGGTTGCTTTGTATTTCCTTTCCATTACTTCCTCTTTGTTAGTTTAGTGGTGTGTTGGAGTATTTCTGTCAGTATTGACACCGTGTCAATTTTCTTACAGAGTGTTTGAAACTACACAGAGGGAGAAAGATGCTTTAAATGTCAGTGTTCCTGAACCCTTGAACACTGGATTGCAAACATGGCTGTGAATTAACTTACAGTTGCATCATTTAACAGGATGAAGTTAAAGTCTTTTAACTGTTTAATCCAGCAGCTTCCCAGTTAATCTGAAATAAGCCTCCAACGTTCTTGGAAATGAGACGATTGTTCAGGCTTGAATGTTTCATGTTTCTGTTCCAAACAGGTTTTTGATCGTCAGACGTGATCTCATTGTTTTATTGAAGTGGGCTTTGATTCCAAGGATTTATATCCAAAACACTAATTGGGACGATGATTATCTCAGTTCTTTATAAATTTGACTGATGTAAGACGAGAACCTTTTGATCCAAATGTTAAAGTTTCCAGATAAACTTTGCTGCATGTGTTTTGATGCTTCACAGTTTGAGCGTCTGAGTGGGTGGACAGCGGTGTCCACGCTGCAGTCCAGTCAGCCTCAGGTTAATCCAAACGCCGGACGCAGGTGGAAAAGATCAGGATATTTGAGAGGAGCGAATATTTTTTTTGTTTTAAACTGCTATAAAACAAGATGATTGTGATGATCAGTGTGCAGCAGATGTACATCCAGCTGCTCCTGTTCTCTGGAACACTCCAAACAATTTCACTGTCAGTTTGGGAATTTCAGAATAAAAGCATGAAGAACTTTGGGCCTTATTAAAATCCTCGAGAACAAAGACGTAAAACACACACATCTGGAAACATCTGTTGTGGGTGTAATACTCCGCCTCTCAGCCACTGTTTGGAAATTATGTTCCTTATGATGTCGAGGTTAAAAAAGGTCAAACTTTCTTCAGTTTCTGAGGGAACAGTCAGTATTTTAACTCCATGTAGTCACAGTTTCAGTCCACACCCTAAACTGGTTAACTGGAGGAAGATCCCTGTGCAAAAGTTAAAATCCAGTCAGAAATTTCAAGTTTGAGTAATTTCTATGAATCTGTTCAGTTTTAAACTTTTTTTTTTTTTTGCTTCTTTGTCTCTTTGCTTGTTTTTAAAGATGTTCTGCTCCTTTAAACGTTCTCTTACAGTACGGTTGGACAACAAGTAATGACATTTCTATTAGTCCAAAATTTTCCAGAATAGATTCAAGTGGACGGAGTTCTCAAAGCTGGAATAAATGAATTACTTCTTTGTAGTTTGGAAAACTGTCCCAAATATTTTTTAGGCCTTCTCAGAACAAATGATCTTTTATCCGTCTCTCAGCTGGTTTTTGGACAGACTTGAAAAGTGTGTCACTTTATTCTAGCTCATATCGTGATCACTTGCCCTTCAGTTAATTATTATTGTTGCATGTAAATCAGATATTTCTCAGTGTTTTTGCAGCTTTATGATGAAGTTTATGATTTTAGGTGCTTCGGTTTGATTCACTCGGTCTCCTGG
Source organism: Pachypanchax playfairii (assembly GCA_006937955.1). Classification (NCBI taxonomy): domain Eukaryota; kingdom Metazoa; phylum Chordata; class Actinopteri; order Cyprinodontiformes; family Aplocheilidae; genus Pachypanchax; species Pachypanchax playfairii. The sequence goes on along the minus strand of SSNP01000010.1, from coordinate 4,113,778 downwards.
AGGAACCAGCGATGGATCGAGCTTCACTAACACCATTAATAAGATTATTAAATCTGAAGTGGAGTTTTTAGAGCCTTTAAACCTAATTTAATTTAAGCTATAATTTTGTACATTTGTAGTAGAATGTAAAGGAAACTGGTCCACGTGATGAGATGTCTGGAAAGTCCGTCTCACTCGGTTGATGAAAGCTGGGATTCTTGTTGGTCACATGGATTTCAATTGATCCACATGATTGGAGGTCGAAAAGTCCCCCAGACCTAAAAACTGAAAGCTGGAATTATCCTAATATTCAGAAAGTAGCTCCTAAAACAAAGTTTTTATAGGATAGCATAGTTTAAATGACCAGAATCATTGTGATCTTCTGTCTTTCTGTTGGGCAGGATGCGAGACAGAAGTTCCGCTCGGTTCTGGTAGAGGCTACAGTGAAGCTGGATGAGCTGGTGAAAAAGATCGGCAAACCTGTGGAAGAATCAAAGCCCTACTGGGAGGCCCGGAGGTTGGCCCGACAGGTTAGTGGACAACATGAGGAAGAAGGGACAAACGGATCGAGTGTCTTTTAGGTTTTTTTGGGGGGGGGAGGGGTTAGTTCTATTCAAACAACTCTCTACAAAAATCCAGCAGAGCCATTTAAAACCCCTTACCTTCTGTTACCCGACTAAAACACTAGAAATAAAAGTATTTTTTACTTCTGTGTGTGAATGTTACATGACCTACTTTGTTGACCCAGTTTTTGTTTTTTAATTTATCAGGTATTAAAGTCCCACTCCGATCATATTTTGAGGTATTTTAAAACTTTCTCAGTGGTCATTAAATTACCCCAAATCCCAAAACCTGTGATGTTTTCTATGAAATAGTTTCTCCATATCCATACCAGCTGTAGCTCATTAGCAGTTCACCTCTGTGTGGGTGGAGCCATTGGTGCAGTGGATAACCCCGCCCCTTTCCCTGTTGCTAAGAGATCTCTGTTTATGCTAGTGCTATAAACCCGCCCAATCCATTTCCTACATATCAAAAACCTTTTTTTTTCAAACAGCGTTTTTCAAATTACTAATGAGAAATATTCAAAAATGCAATTATGGGTTTAATTTTCTCAAGATACGACCTCTATTATCAGAAAAATGCCACAAAAACAACATGAAAAACAGGATTTTTATTGGAGTGGGTCTTTAAATATTAAGACTAAAGCCTCGTTACAATGACCTGAAGGAACAGCTGAGACTGTGCAATGAATGATGTTTGGACCACTTCATACCATCTAGGAATGAAATATTTGACTCTATTCAGTCACTGTTATTGTCCAAACAGAAATGTTTATTCTGGTATGTTTTCTAGAACTTCTGAGTTGTTTTTTTTAGTAAATGATTTTGAGTAATTTTAAGTCATTTGATCTTTTTTCAGCTGTTGAACGTTACAGGCTGAAATGAAGGACATGAATGTTTTAATCACAAATCATTTCAGATCACGTGTGTGTGTGTGTGTGAGATGGTGTAAAGGGGGAAGAAGCCACCTGTATGTTTTGATAAGCTCCTCCTGCAGCTGGACGAGCTCATTCAGAACACACAGAGATCCACTGAGAGTCGACTGTGTCGTTTTTTTGTCTCTCTGTCATCACACACTTCATGCTGGCAGTTTATCAGCAGTTTTCACATTTTCACAGTGAGATTAAAAAGGCTCATGTGGATCATGTGCTGAAACACAGGCGATGGTGAAGGGCTGAAAGTGAAGTGACAACACAGCTACACTTCCCCTTTTTTCAGCCTCCAACCTTTTGTAACCCGGCAAAAAGTTGTGTGAAAATGAGGCTTCTATTATGTTTCACATGAACATTTAAATACCGAGGAACAAAAATATTTCTCCTTTTTAAAAAAAACTTCTGCAGATGTCAAATTTTCTATAAAAACTGGGATATATTTATTAATTGGCTCATAAAATGTGACCTAAAAGAATGTTTTTAGGTTAGAATTCAGTATGTTGCACATTTAAATATTTAAATTTAGAACTAAACCGCTTTTAAAATACTTCACATAATTCAACGTTTGTTAGAAATGCTTCTTAAAAAAGACTTTTATTGGCTTAACTTGAACAATTAGGTGAATCTTCTTACAGAAATGAGGGATTTTATTAATAAAAAGAATGTGGTCACGATGCGTTCAGTGTCTGAACAACAGGCACGTGAGCGTTCCTGTTCCGTCTACCTGTCAGGTCACCTGCTGTCCCAGTTTTATTTTAGTCCTCTCTTCATGTTTATTTTTACTCTTTTGGTGTCTTACATGGAGTAAAGCATTCAACAAACAGAAATACTGGATTCATAATGAATTCTTAGAAAGATAAAATATGAATGGAAGAACGGTAAAAACGTAGAATTATAGAGGAAGAGTTGGAAAACTGAATTAAATGAGGAGAAAAAAAAGACATGTTGAAATAAATTTGACAGTTAAACTTGTTTGTCTTGAACAAGGTTAGAAAATACATTCAAACTTTGTTGTTCGGACAAAGAAAAAATGCTTTAGACACGTAGTTTGATTCGTCACCCAGTTTTACCAAAATCTAAAAAAGTTTTCTTTACGTTCTTTTTAATAAAACCTCCTAAAAGTTCAATCACTTTCATTACATTTAGTAATTTTTAAGATATATCTCACATTTATTAAGATAATTTAATGTTTATTTCATTATTATTTCATTATTATTTCATCCATACAATGAAAGTATGAAATGAATATTTCCAGCAGCTGCAGCTTTACTGTCTGGACAACAGCTTGCATACAGTTACCGTCCAACTTTGTCTCCTTCATACTGACATTTCTTCAAGACATGTTGCATATGGTTTTTACCTAATTAGTCCTTCGTTTGTCTTAGCAGCGAGCGGAGAGTGAGCAGACTTGTTTCAATTAAAGGGTAGAAGAAGTCTCAGTGATGTTCGGGTGTAGACAGTCAAATCAAACTCTGCTTTTCCAAATGATTTTGTTTGGCTGCAGATTGGGTGAATGTGTCCATATTAAATCTGTATTTCACTTTTCTTTTTACTTATGAGTTTGGCTCAAGTTCAACATTGAATCCATGTTTGCATATTAACTTGTGGGTGTGTGAGATCTTTGAACTGCTCATTTCTGTCTGAAAACACTTTAAAGCCCTGAAAGCATGAAGGTCGTGGAATCTACTCACTCATATAAACACCTATCCGTCTGCTTGATCAATGTCTGCATCTTTAAAGACTTCCCAGCAGATCTGGATGTTATTGAGCTTCATGCCTACAGAAAATGATGATTATCAGTCGTCACCACTCAGCCCATCTCTGTGTGAAGCACTGATCATCGAAAGCACCCACAACAGACGCGTTTAACCCTTCCACTTCCTGCATGATGTGACGTCTTCACGGTCATGCATTGTTTAAACTGAGACGTTTAAAATGATCTAAAAGAATCAGTCTGTTCGTGACTGTTTTGTTGTTTTCCACTCAGTGTCTAATGTCTCTAATAAATTTATTTTCATTTTGAGAGTCATGCAAATCAATCTTGTCACAGTCAGACTAAACTAATACACAGTTTTCTTGATGTTATTTGCTTCATTGATTTTCCAGCTAAAAATAAAGGCAGAAACACTGGAACCTTTCTGAGACTGTTTTCAATCAGCCCTCTTCACTCACGCTGTCCTCAGTTCACACCACAGCTGAGCTTCTCTCTGTCATTCGACATGGATCTCAGGAGAAAGTTGTTGTACATCTCTTTGCTTCAGGCAGTAAAACGAGGCGACTCTTACCTTGTGCTTTTCTCAGTTTATCTCTTTTAATCTTTCATTGTTTCTCTTCTTTTATTCAGTTTGACAAATGTCCTCTTTTGTCCTTTTAATGTTTTCCACCTTTCTTTCTTCACGTTTTTACTTTCACCTTTTAGTTCACCTTTTTTTTTTCATCAGGCTCCTTGAACGTCTCTTTAATCTTTTCTTATTGTGTCGTAATCTATCTCCCATTAACTTCATTTTATTTTATTACTCAGCCCCAGCTTGTCTTCCTTCCTTCCAACTATCCATCTTTCTCATGTTTTCTATTTCCAGTTGTTTCGTACCATCTTTGCCATGTTTCCAACATCAGGATATGCACAACATTAATCATTTTATTTGCTCGACTCATGAAGTTGTGACAGTCTGTAAAAATGTTTTTTTTTTTAACATAATGAAAAATGTATCAGCTTCCCTGATGTACCTTTTTAAGAGTCGCTTTAGGTTTAAAATGAGACGGTAAGTTTTTTGCATCATTCTGTTCAAGAAGCATGAAGCTTTTCAGTGTCAGCTCATGAAGAGGACAGATCCAACACTTTCTGTCTGTCTGTGTTGCTCCGTCTCTTTTTCTAAACAGGGATTATATTTTTGATTTAGCTTAATATCTGGAGACAGTTTAGTTCATTGAACAGAAAATTGGACTCATTTCTTGTCTTGAAGAAGAAGAAGAAGAAGAAGAATCTATTGGTTTTCTGTTGAGATGCAGCGTCCTGACACGGAGTGAGTCAGTCTCTATTTATATGAATGTTGTTGAATCTGAGCAACTACTTACAGTGTTGCACTGCAATGTGCCGATATGTTGTAATAAAGAAAGAAGCAGATTGAGGGGAAGATGGAAACACAGGAGATTTTGGTTTAGAGGAGCATTTTTAAATGTCATGATCAGTGAACTGTGCATGCAGCTGCAGGCGGGACATAGATTTTAAAATCCCTTTGAAACAATTAGATAATAACAGATAGTGAAAAATGCTTGTACTTTGACTTGCACATCACACTCTGCTGCCTTCTGCACACTAGTTTAAAGCTGTTGGTGGGAACATCTTCAGAGACCATAACGATGGCGTGAGTTTGAATTCATGTCAGGAGATTTAAAGTGAACGAGGAAAGAACAAGTACGTTTCTGGGGGTGAGAAACTGGTTTGAAAGCTTTCATGCAGCTTTGCAAAAGCTCGGAAAAAAAGAACATAAGTGGAAGAAAAAGTAAGTAAGAAGTCCCACTTTGTTGACTGATTGTGGAGGCTCTTTGACAGCGATGAGGATTTTTATTGAAGAAATATATTACACAGATAATTCTATCATTGTTGATGGATGGATGGATGGATGGATGCAGTGGGATTTGGGGGTTTATAGAAGTTGCTCAGATGACTCTGCAGCAAGGTCAAAACCATTTGGTTATTTGTTCACCTCCTGTTCTGTTTTGTGTTTGTTTTAGACCTTAAAACAATCATTATTTTAATTCCTGTAATAATTTAGTAAATTTGTTCTAATTATCTCAGATTATATGAATATAAAAGGAACAGAGCAAAACGAAGTGCAATGATCCCTAATGTGATGTCTAATAATTAGATTAGCATATGTTTTTTATAAGATATACTTTCTTCTTCTTATGATTATTATTGTTGCAAAAGCAAAGATTAGAGCATCAATTTAGGCCCATTTTTGTATGAACCTGAATGAAAAAGATTAAAAACATCAAAAACTGTTTCTGTTTCATATTTAAATAAAGAAACATAAATTTACATCTTTTTCTGCTGTAACCGGCAGCTGCAGTTCCACAGTGTCCACTTTTCATTTCGGTTCCAAAACTGGGGCTTAAAAATAATTAATTTGTACCTTTTCCCTTTGAACACACCACTGCAGGTCTCACACGTCTGAGGCTGAATTGATTTCAGTCAGTTAAAGACTGTGACTGAAGCTGCTGAACTCATTCAAACCCAAAACCTTCTCACGAATGTCTGTTCTGCTGGAAGAAAGACAAACATCAAACTGGTGTTTTTTTGGGTTGCTGAGCCAGTTTACAGCACCTATTCTCAGCTGATGGCTCTAATGGACTCAGTTTTCTAATGTCAGAAGAAATAAATTCCGACATTCAGCTGAGGTCAGGGATGAAAATCGAATTTCCTGGAAAATGAGCCAAATCAGGTCAGTTTGGAAACAGAAGTTTGACTCCAGTTCCTCCTCCTCTTGTCCTTATTATAGAAGAGAAACAGATTTGTTTTTTGTCTCGACTCATCTGGAAATCGAGTTTGACTTCGTGCCCCTGAGATCAGCTGGTGCTTATCATAATGTCAAAAGGGGTGTCGAACACTTTATAGGACATAACCAGGAGGAAAAACATGTACATGAATGATGTTCAAGACCAGATGAGAGACATCAGAGAAGAAACTGTTTTACTTTCATCTTCATCAGAATCACGTGAAGGTCAAAGGAATGTCTGATTGAATTTAAAGGCTCATTTCCCAGAACGTTTTCCTTCGACAGCTCTGACTGATGATGACACTTGGTGTCTGTCCTCTCATTGTTCTTTTCTTTCTGCAACGTTTGACTGATAAAAGCTTCTGAAGGCCGTAATGATGGTGCAGATTGATGGAAATTAGAATATTTTCATTGTCAGATATCTTTAGATTTAACCAGCGTCAAGCCCGAGGGGTGTGAATCATTACTGACTTCAAATGGAAAAACATTAGTTGTTTTTTTTTATTTTAGCTTTAATACGAGTTCACTCGTAATGGTTTATGCTATATCTTAATACATTGGCAAACATCCAGCTGTCTGAGGGACCACCACAGTAATAAACATCCAGACTTCTGAGTTTATTTCTACACTGTGCTGCCACGCTTAATAAATACAAGAAAAGTGGGAGGAAGGAAGGAGAGATGAGTGACAGTGATGCTGAGATAAGGAGAGGAGATGGAGGAAGGGAACGGGCATGAAATTAAAGAAAGGAAAAAGAGGCAGGCGATGTTGGAGATCTTAAAAAGCGGAAAAGATTACGATGGATATGGAAAGTGACAGATAAGAAGAGAGGGAGGGATGTGGATGAAGACGGGTGAAGCTAGGCTAATGAGGAACAACGAGAGTGATGTAGATGGTTGGAAAGAGAGAGATGAGCGGTGAACGCAGCTTGAACAACATGGTCAGGAAGGAAGAAGGAAAAAAATGGAAAAACTACCAGCGATTATAAAGATTCAAATCAAGTAAAGTTTGTTGGTACATAAACATTCAATATATTAATAGTATAGAGAGATAAATAAACCTAGAGACCGACAGAGTGATATTTGTGTCACAGTTAGTTATTAGAGCAGGAAACATTTACACGCTATTAAAAACAGAAGTGATCTACTCTGGTAAAAACACCTCAGAGGCTAAAAGCAGCTAACAGGAAGTAACGATCCTCACGTTGAGCTGCAAAGTCACACTGAAGTCATCAGTATGTTCAAACATACACTGCTACAGTCACTTATCTAGATACAGTAGAAACCTTGGGACAGCGTATCAGAACCGTCAGGATCAAACAGCCCTGTATTTACCCTCAGTGATCATGACTTGAAACCAAACACATGAAGAAATACTTTCTTCATTTTACTCATATACTCAACTGAGTATGTGTGTTAGAACCTTTTCAGTTCTTATTTTCTTTGTTCTCTTTTTCCTCGGGCCACTTTGTGTGTTTCGTGTTTGAAGACTCGCTGTGAAATGACAGCAGTAATGTTTCAGTGCTCGTGGCAACAAAATGTTGACAGTGAAGAGAAGAGTGAGACGGTGAGAAGAGGGTAGAGAACAAAAACATAAATAGTCGTATTTATTGAAGAGAGTGCATTAAATCACATGCTTCCAGTCAAATTTACTCTGAAAGCCATCAAGCAAATGTTCTACTGGCTTCAGGTACAATGAGTCACATCAAGCTGAGAAGGTTTTTATTGACTGAGTTCATCGTACAGCAGCAGAGTGTTTCATGTATGTGCTGATGGATGAGGGGAAGTCGGCACGTGGATGATGGGTTGGCGACGGGCGGCGTGAGCACAGGTGGAGGAGGCAGAGCTGCACGTTGCATGTTAACATTTTACATTCTTGTTGTGTTAAATCTCATGACTGTAAGTTTCATGCAGCTGCTTTGACTGATGGACATTTAGACAGTTTTCATTTAATGACTACATTTTTTTGTGTCAGTATATTATTGTGAATGCTGACCAGTCCAAACCCAGGAAACAGTAACAGGAAGTCATGTAGGTACTTGATGGCTTTCTGTCATGGAATCCAACACCAGTTCCACGCCTGCAACAAGGAGAAGGTTGTTTGGATCTTGCTGTGCTGGTCTGTAGATAATGAAATTACACTGAGCATGTGGTGATGTCAGAGCTTCTGCAGACTGAAACAGCAGAGAAACAGATTCTGTGGATTCAGCTGTTAGAAACTGGGATATTCTTGTTTTCATGTGACTCCACCAGAATGATTCAATGGAATAAAGTCTAGTACATGTTTTACCTTACCTTTACTTTTTACCCTCCAATGCTTCTTCTGATTGGTGGTGGTGGTGGTGGGGGGGATGCAGAAAGTATTTCTAGTTTTTCTTTTCTTAAATTGGGTCAGTAGAATCAACTTGTATTCAGTAAAACTATTTAGCCCAGTTTGTTTTTACTGCCAGAGCCCGAGGGGGCTGTCAGTTTCACCGCTAAGCTAAACTTTTTCCTTTAGAACTTCAGAAAACTGGAGAAATCCATACAGAGTAAGTGTTTCAGTATGTTGGGATTCCCTGCAGCAACAGCAGTGACAATTTGTCGCATTTCCATTATTTACTGTATTTCCCTCTGCTGGTTCTTCTCTTGGTTGTTTTGTTGCATATCGTTGTTCATTCACAACCATTTTATCCTGGATCAAAATGCAAAGACGCGTTCATCTCTGCATCAGTTACACCTTTGAACTCACATAAAAAGTTGCTGCAAACAGGTATTTTTATCAAGTCAAAGATTTGAATCCAAAATCTTCATTATAAAATACAGTAAATTGATTTACATTAAGTTTATAATTTAAAAGTAGTTAGAAGTCATTTGTCTTCATCTTTTACTCCCTTTTAAAAAGGAACTTGAAGGAAAGAGACTTCTGACCTTGGACTGAATTTGTTTTTCAATCACCTGACTAGAACTCCTACAGAAAACTTCCTGCTGCTCCGCCACAGTGGAATGAAATAGGATTGTTGCAGCTGCAGCAGCTCAAAGCTTTTATGAACTCTGCAGCGTTCATCGATCCACATAGTGTTGAGTTAAAAGCTGCAGCTGCTGAAGACACGGACAAACATCAGGAGACAGTAATACACAGACAGATACCTGCGTCTCATGTTCCAACCTTACAAACAAACCTCTAGAACTCGTATCTAATGATGGAAAAACAGTTTCTATGACATGAATGCATATTCTAATATAATATAAATCGCTTCATTTTATATCTTTACAGTTTGATTTACAGATGTTTTAAATATTATCTATAAATAAATGTTTTAAAAAGGTTTTAGACGTTAAAAGATCTAAAAATTATTCATTCAAATCTTGTTTATTTGTGACAGCTGTCATGGTGGCTGTAAAATATTTCCAAATTTACAGTTCAGTTCTCATGTGTTTGTGTTGGTACTGCCAACCCACTGTAGCATGACGCTAGTTTAACATTAAACCCAAAGACGGGTTTTTACATCCCTTTAAAGATCTGTTGTTTTCTGGTTCTGGTGCTGATTTTTGTGCGTCTACCCAGTGAAACGTCTCCTGAATGTTAACCCACTGGAACACCCTGCCAGATAACATCCATTCACTCTGCGGCGTAAGAAGCCTCAGCTGTGCAGCTTCTAGTAAAACAAAAGAATGTGTCAGTGATTCATTATGTAACACACTGTTAGGGCTTAGCTCTGCACATTTTTATACACCCACAATTCTGATGCGAGTGGGTGTTTATGTGTTACCAGTTTATTGTTCTGTCATGGGGGATTAAATATTTATTGTGGGAGTAAAAAGAATTAATTCAAACTCTCTTTTAAAACTGATAAAACTAAACTTAAAACTTTAGATAAAAGAAAAGACAAGATGTTTCTTTTTATCTCCTTCACATGAAGGTAAACGATCATTAAATACTGATTCTTTTCTTGTTTCAGACTTGATCATTTTTTTACTGTTTTCTTGATTTGAGGTATTTTGAGTAAATACAGAACAGCTGGATAAATAAGAATATTTCATCAGGTATGAAACAGCTACTGTGTTTTATTTTTACGGGGGTTAATAAAGTATTTTTAATTTGATTTTGACAACCATTTACACACTGATTTTACATAGAAAAACTCAACATTGTGCCTGTTCTTGTCCCCCCCCCCCAGGCCCAGTTGGAGGCCCAGAAATCCACTCAGGACTTCCACAGAGCCACTGAGGTTTTGCGGGCTGCAAAGGAAACGATCTCCCTGGCCGAGCAGAGGCTCCTGGAAGAAGACAACCGGCAGTTTGATTCTGCCTGGCAGGAGATGCTGAACCACGCCACACAGCGGGTGAGGACCAGAGGATGGGAGGCTCCAAAATAAGCAAAACAAGAATGTTTTACTGGTTTTATCTTTACCTCTAAACCAATTCTAAATCTTTAAGTCAGTTAGGAGTAATTAATGATGTGCTCTAAAACTTTTCTTGTTTCTTTTAATACTTTACACAAGACTAGATTACCAACCAGGTAAAGTGATGTAACAGCTTCAAAGAACACGTTTCTTAAAAAGATTTGGATTTATTGAAACTGAATGTTAGTTTGTTAGTTGTGTGACACATGAGCTCTGACCTCAGTGGTTCTTGTGTCAGCATTGACTTTTAGACTAAAAATCTTTAATTCTATACTGATTTACTGTGTATATTTGTAAGTGTTAGTTTTATTGTCCTTTTGAAAAGAAAAACATTCTGGAGCCGTAACTCACAGAAAGCTTCAGCGGGTCTTGCATCATTAAATTATTCAGAAATTGTGTAAATGATGGAGTGTCTAACTATAATCTGTAACAGGCAAGTTCTGATTGGCTGTTACAGGTGATGGAGGCGGAACAGACCAAAACAAGAAGTGAGCTTTTACACAAAGAAACAGCAGCAAAATACACAGCAGCTATCGGCCGCATGAAGCAGCTGGAGAAGAAACTGAAAAGAACCATCAGCAAGTCCAAGTAAGAACTTCAGTGTGCTGCTGCAACACGACACGGACTTTTACCAGCTGTAACCTCGTCACAAACACATTAAACTTAACCTGAACAGAGTTTTAGATCATCTCCTCTGGAAAGTCCTTCGATTTTCAGTGTAAAATCAATTTTAAATAAATTTAAAATAAAATAACTAAGATCTGTCAAATGTATGAAGTTCATAATTTTTTTGGCAAAAATATTTAGAAATGAAAAGTGCTCCTGTGACAATGTCAGTAGAGACTCTGTCAAAAAGAGTTGTTAAAATAATAATAATAAAACATTTATGTTATAAAAAAAATAAGATCAAGAAAAAACTGAAAAGTATTTTATATCTTAAAAACACAAGTACTAGATTAAAATCAACACATTTAGAGCAACATGTTTGAATTTTCAGATGGTTCTAGTAGTTTTTAGTTTGGATGTTCTGTAGATGTGTCCTTGTCCTTTTCCAGACCAGCATGTGGACTCGGTCGGGGGTCTGAGCTGCACAGCCTCCAAAGCAGACTGTCTGTTCACGACTGACTGCTTGTGGGTCGTTTTGGCCAAATGTTCTGCTGCAAACCAAGAAAAAACCTTTTATCTCTGCTCTTTATCAGCCTCATCGATACACTGCTGAACAGATTAGTTCTAGTTCTAGACTTTAAGTCAAATTCTGAGGAACTGATATAAAACCTGAGAGATTCCAGGTGTCTCTCTGTCCATCTGTCTATCACACTATAATTAAACACTTTGAAAGTGTGATCACGGGTGATGTGGCTCCTGCTTCTCCACGCAGATGAAAACTGAGTTGGAAAGAGATTCTTTCAGGTTTCTATGATTGGTGTAAAGATGTTGCACTTCTCTCTTTTCAGCTGAAAGTTGTTCTTTTCTAAAGCAGTGAAACTCTGTCAGTCTAAACCTGTTTGTTAACAGGTGTTAAGGAGGAAGTGCAGCTACATGTGGCCCAATCAGCTGATGCAGAACTGCAGATTCACATGATAGAAAGATCCTGCTGACATACAGAAGACTAAATTAGGTGTAACTCTCTCTAAATGTGGAGGAGACTCGATCCATCAGATAAATTAGTTTAGTTCTAAACACAATCTGTTCTAAAGGAATAAATCAGAGAGAAAGAGAAATGATGTTCTGTTTGGGGTGGCTGGTGCCTTTCTTCAGCTGTCAAACTACCAATAACACACACACACACACACACACACACCTAGTTATAGTCACTGATTAACTTACATACATTTTTTATCTTTGGGAGGAAACCAGAGTTCTCCCTGCAGAACGGTTTCAGCCAGGGTGTAAATCCCTTCTACTTTGGTTACTCATCTAATATTGTAATGCTATTATCTCCACCTCCTCTGCCAGGTTGCTATGGTGATGATGTGGTTACTGCTTTTTAGGATATGCTTTATTTTTTTTACCCCTTAAATCTGTTCCTGACCTCTCCTCTTCCTCCTCCACAGGCCCTACTTTGAGATGAAGGCAAAGTACTACTTGCAGCTGGAGGTATGCAGCGATTTTTAAGTTCTTATTTATTAATTCTCTTGGACCACATTAAGTTTTTATTGTAAAGATAAGTGGCAGAGTTGTTATATAATCAAATCCTGAAACCATAAAGTCTGTTTTCATCACAGATCTCATCAGATTTAAGATGAGCATCGACGTCCCGCAGCATCGTTTGTCCGTCCTTCAATAATCACTTTTCTCTTTCCTACAAACTCTCCTCCAGAACCTGAAGAAGAACGTGGATGAGCGACAGGCTACACTGTCTCAGGCCAAAGGTGATTACAAGATGGCCCTGAGGAACCTGGAGATGATCTCAGATGAAATCCACGAGCGCCGCCGAAACTCTGCCATCGGACCTCGAAGACCCGGAGTTGGTGCTGAAGTGGACGGAATCACCGAGGATGATCTCTCTGCCTTTAAGATGGAGTCAGATGAAATATCCAGTGAGTTCTGAATCAGTCTGTAACAGATTGGAGCTTGAGGATTTCTATCATCTGTAAATATTGAAGGACGTTCCATCCTGTCGGTTCCCTTTGAGGTTTTCACTGTTCTGGTTCTTTCTGCTCTGCTCCACCTGGTTCAGCTGCACTCAGATTGGATTTCAGTTTTTGATCATTTCCATCTGTCTCTGATGTTGAACAGGGAAAACAGAGTTTCATATGGAGCAGAAATACATGTTTTGATGAATCGGTTTTAACTGGCCGTGGTTGTTTACTCCACAGTATCTGTTTGAGAAATCAGTTAGTTGGCTTATCGCCATCCTTGTTATTCCATTAAGGGTTTAAAGATGAAAAAAGGAAACAGGTGAACTAATGACACAAACAGGTGAAAATTCTTCACTTCTATACATCACAACTAAACAGACAAACAAAACCATCATATTAAAGCAAATCCAAGTTTGAACATGTGACCCGTTTGTTTCTAAGAAAACAAGGTTTTATAACTTGTTTACAACAAAGGCAGTAGAAATTAATTCAGTCCACGAGGTAGGAGAAAACATTCTTCTGACTAACCAAAGCCTCATTATTTAGTTGTTTTTTTTCAGATTAACATTAACGCAAACCAAATTCCATTAAATCTCAACTTATAAACCTGCATTTTATTCCCAGTAGAGGATAAACAACATGTCAGATGTTAAAACTCAGACATTTTATCACTCTAACATATGAGCTTGTTTTGATGAAAGCAACACTTTTTCCAAAATGTTGGTACAGGTTGATGTTTGTGTTCCATCCCTCTTCTTTTAACATCTGCTTGTAAACATCTGGGAAGTGAGGAGACCAGCTGTTGGAGTTGTAGGGGAGGGATGTTGTCCTGTTGTCTGATTGTAGCTGCTCAACAGTCCGTCGACTTTGTGGTTGGACTTTTTGTTTCATGATGCTCCAAATGTTTTGTATTGGTGAAAGATCTGGACTGCAGGCAGGTCAGTTCAGCATGTGGACTCTTCTCCTGTGAAGTCATGTTGTTGTGATGGATGCAGCATTATCATTGTCTTACTGAAATATGAAAGACCTTCCCTGAATGAGATGTTGTCTAGATGGTAACATCTTCCTCCCGAGTCTCTGAATCTTTTGATGATATTATTCTTCGTAGAGGACCTTTATGATTTTACAGTGTCCCAGCTTGTTTAGATTAGAGGTTGTATTCAGTTAGTAATCTTCTGGATGCAACAACAAGTTCTAATCTGAAACATTCACGACTGACATGTAACTTTTAAATATTCAGCAGAATTTAACTGGAATTTTTTAAAATCCTGTTTCAGATCAGGTGATTTGGAGGAAATGGATCAGAGTCTCATTAGTTCAACCTATAGAAAAAAAAACTAAAATGATATTACCATAGCAACGGAGACCCAATTCAAACAGTTACTGATCATGAGTATGAGCCTGAAAATAACCTCAGGAAGTTACTGTGAATTCACATGCTTTGATTTGTGGTGAAAATGAGACTCCTCCTCTTTCTTCTTTTCTCCTCAAAATCAGTTTCCTCTCTTTAACTAACTCTGTCTCACTCTTTTCTTCTCTCTTTGCAGTGGCCTCAGAGTGTTTTGATGACGAGCCTTGTGGGGGGGGCAGCATCATATCTGAGGAAGACTCTGAAACTCACTCCATGTGTAGCCTGGGTTCGCCTCCCAGCAGCCCTCAGGAGCTCCTGTCACCGTGCACTTTTGCCAGCTCTTCTTCCTCCTCGTCTGGCATGTCGTCCTCTGCCTCTCCATCACCCACACCTTCCTCGTCCTCCTCCACGTCCTCCCCTGCTCTTCTGTCCAGGCCTTGCAGTCTGGACCTTCCCAGCACCGTGTCACTGTCTGACTTCGGCCTCATCTCTCCGGTGCTCGGACCTCGAAGCGAGTGCAGTGGAGCGTCGTCACCTGAATGTGACCTGGAAAGAGGTGGGTGATGGGTAAAAAAAAAAAAAAAATTGTGATTTCACATTTTCATGTCTTTCACACACTGACTTTAAATGTCTTGATCCTGGAGGGAAATTGTTTAATGTACAGCATCTTTGGATCCTATATTAACATTAGAAAACCCGTCTCTGTTCGAGCAGCTTCACACATGGGAACGTGAATATAAAACTGAAAAAGATGGATGAAATTTCTGAATCTATTTTAGGGGTGATGCTCGGTGTCCTGCTACCTGAATTGCTCACACCTGCTCCACTAAAGCAGAATATTTGTCAAAGTGACAGCGAGCCGAGAGCCTCGTGTGCAGAGAGGAAACTCATCTGCAGAGCTGTTTCACAGGCGAAATTTTTCATTGTTTCGGACAGTTTTAATGAACTGGAAGGAATTCAGAGTCACGGAACCGTGTCGGTCCACTTTTACTGTCTGTACGGCTTCAGTGTTTGATATCCTAGAGATAAAAATCTCTTTTTTTTTAAACTGGTTTGTTTAATGTAATGAATCCAGGACATGGATATGTTGTTACAGAGGTGTAAAAAAATTTTTTCTGGCAGAACTGAGACTTCTTCTTTAAAAGTTCAGAAGGATTTTCTAACATCTGTCCTGTCTGCAGGTGACCGAGCAGAAGGTGCAGAGGGTGAACTGGACAACACACCAGCTGCAAACAACAACAGCTCAACTTCCAGCATCAAGAAGACCTTTAACCTGGAGGCACGCTTCAGCTTCCTCAACCTGCGACGCCCACGAGCAAATAACGCCAAGAACAAGGACTGCTGCTCCCAGAAGGCCGAGACGGGGCAGACTGTGGTTCTAGTCAAGTGAGTCTCTGGGACTCATTCTAAACCAAAAACTGAAGCAGTTATGAGCTGTTTATAATCTGCTTGTCACTATATTCCACCTTCCAACTCCATCATCAGACAGAGACTTTAAACGTGATCGTTGGTGTAAAATACGTTTCCGGTACATTCTGGCACTTTTAGCACACATGGACTCGTGTGCCTGTAAAATCTTGAGCACTATGTTTTTTTTCTTTTCCTCCACTGAAAAATAAAAAAAGGCTTCTATCACAAAGCTCCGCCCACCAGCTGCCTCCATACGGGCGACTGAACCAACCCGCTCTGATAATTACTGATAGAAGTTAAATGACACACAGCATGTTCTAAATGATGCCGAGCTGATGCTCTGGTAAGGTCAACATAAATAAATTCAGTGGAGAAAAACCGTTTTAACTTTCTGTCGTTTTCTCTGTATTTAACACGTCGTGTTTTCTGATGTGGCTTTTAAGTTTACGATTCAAATGTAAAAACAAAAAGATGATAATAAAATGTTTGCGCTATGAACTGTAATTAAGTGAAATAGGAGTTTTAGCTTTTCGTGCTTATTCTTTCCTACTTGGAAAATCCTCCTTTCACTTGCACAAACGACACTAATGTCAAACAGAAATGTGTCATTTTATCACAAACTGTTTAAACTGGCAGAAATCCAAATAAAGAAAATAGTTGCCAAGATACAACACTGGTTTATTTATTTAGTCTTTTTTTTGAAAGACACACAAGGTCAGTTATAAAGAATTTCAAGAAAGAGATGAGATCCAGGAAATCCTTGGCAGCGTCTCTTTATTGTGAGAGATAAAATCCATCTGCAGTTTGAATCTGGATGAGTTCAGGATAAAGGTGTTTATGTTCCTAGAAGATGCCGTCCAATAACTTCCTGCTGCTGCTCTTACCTGACCTGCTGCTGTTAATCAGTTCAGCAGCAGGTCAGTGAGTTAATGTGTCAATGAGCTGTCGGTTAGCGCATCTTCTAACATAAATTTCAGGTTTAGATTTGTAGCATCTTTCAGAACTTTACAGTAAAGAAACACTGTTCCTTGAAATTTCCAATAATCATCATCAGGTTATCGAGGAATCTGATCTAAATTAACTGAGATCTGGCAGAACTTTAGAGAAACTGGAACTTATCTAATCAGCTGTCACACTTCAGCAATAAAGAACAGACGACCAACACAAAGAACTCGTTCATCTTGAGGTGAAATGACTTAGGATCCGAGTGCGTAAATGTATTGAAACATTTAAACATTATAAAGACCACGTACTCTACTCAGCTTTAATGTCACGGGAAGTATTTAAGCCTTATTTTTCCATCAGTTTTCCATGAATCAGAAGAAAGGGAGATTTTGGATTCTTGGTTTTGGAGTATTTTTCCTGATCCACTTATAAAAATGATGTTAAATTTAATGTAACACGCTGGAACTTTGGAATAATAAGCTGAACTCTTGATAATTTGCAGATATTTGTCTGACATTTGAAACTGCTCCAGATACTGTGGATTCTCACTGATAACCAGCTGATGTTAAAATCAGTGTAACGTGATGTAAAACAAAGCACATGTTAATGTTTCTTCTAATCGCCAAAAGAAATCAATATAAATGATCAGAGAAACACATTCACAAACCTTTAAATGTGGTTTATTTCATTTTTACAGCAACTAAAGCTGAAGTTATCGGAGGCCTGTGTCTGATGTTTCCTAGAAGTCGATGTGAACGAGTTCAATTAGCTCCTAATTCACTCAGACGTCCCTTCCTGTGGTTGATCGTGTTGACCTACTGGCTCGCTTTGTGTTGTCATCAGTCTGTCACCATCACTGTCAGATGACCATTACTTATTCTATTTGACTTAAATGGTAAATTCAATCATTTGTTGCTAATCGTGCACTTTGAGTTTGAGGTGTGCGTGCTAAAAGCTCATTTGCTGCAGCTTGTTCACTTTCATCATGTAACAGCAGTGTAGAAGATATTAGGACTGAGAATCTGCTTTTTTTTTTTTTTTCTTTTTGAACAGTGACATTAAAAACTGATTTTAGCTATTTAAGTATTTAATCAATGACAGCATTGATCCTGATTTCTTTTTCATATTCATTTCATTCAGAAAACAATGATGGCACCACACTGAACATGGTCCACATTAAGCAAAAGGCCAGAGCTGTCTGAGGAGCTCAGGGAGACTTTAGCTCTCCATGTTAATGTTTAACACAGTTACGAATGTTACATTAACTTCATACTGCTAGAAGAGCTTCAAACAGGCACAATCTGTTGTTCGTTTAAGATGATATCAAATATATTTTAGGATCCGATATATATTTATGTGCTGATTCTTTGTATAAAACATAAAAATCAAGAGCTGCAGTTGTTTACAATGAGTGGATATTTTGGACAGCTGAAAGATTAAAATCCTCAAAAATGAAGAAATCGAAGCCAAAAGCAGATAAATTTCCCTGTATTTCAGTTTTGAACCCATCAGTCTAACATTTAGTGCAAGTTCTACAAACATGACATCAACATTCATAACAGTCACACAACAGGTTGCTGCAAGATTGTCCTGCTGCATTTTTCAATCATTTGGCTGGCAGTAAAAAAAAACCAAAACAAAACATAAAAGACAAAAACAAACATGATCATACAGTTACTCAGCAGGGGAGAAGAAGGGTTTGGCATCTGGTAACATAAAAGAGTTAAACACTTTAATTCAACCTGTAAAAACAACAGCTGATACTTCCTTTAGACAACGTCCGGTAAACACGTCTCCATTCTACTGCATACGATGGCGCAGACGAGATGTTTCATGATGTTTTGGAACTGTGTGAGTCATGATGAGAAAAAATAAGTTTTAAATCAACAAATAACCTGAATGTAAAAACAATCTCAGCTATGGTCAGAATATTTGTGCTATTGTTCTGGAACAATCAGCATTTAGATTCCAGCCCTCTGTACAAACAGCACGTCAGATTCAACTAAAACTTCATCATCATGCAAAAACTGTCAAAATACTGAGTTTTAGGTTTTATCTGTAGATGTTACCAGGAAGTATAAGGATTATGTTCTTTTTTTATTATTTTGGGAAGCAATCAGTAAACAATATAAACCTTCTAAAGTTAACAGTTGTGACTTTTTGGTATTTGATAAGTGACACATGACATTAATCTTTTAATAAGAAAACAACATTTGAGCAATTTAAAGCGAAATCAACAGCCAATCTTTTCTCCAATAACCTTGAAGCTCAGTTGTCATGGAGATGATGAAGTCATCTTTAGATGAAACCATTGACTCATCAGCGTTTGAGTAAAACGAATTTAGACCAACAAAAAACAACAAAATGATCAAACTGTTTCCAGAGTGAAGAATAAAGTGATGAACGTCGACATCTGATACATTAACTGTCTTCTAGTTTGAGAGCAATAAAAAAATATTGAGTGAATAAGAGTTGTGTTGTTTGGAGAGCTGCTGCTGTGTTTGTTGGAGCTAACTGAGTATAACGCATGTAGTGCTGATCGAGTCTCACGCAGCAGGTTCAGGGAAAGTGAGCGAACTCCAAACCTTCACGGTCTGTAACATAAAACTCTTCCTCACTAAGAACAAAACAAACTGCCTCTTCTGTTACATTAAAGTGACAGAAAACAAACTGGTTTTAAAAGTGCAGTAAAGCAAAAAATAAACAGAATTTAAGAACTTGGCATTACATTTAAATGTCAAACCTCTAACAGGTTGTAAACTATAACATGAACAGACTGACTGATGATTGTAGTCTCACCAACGCTGATGTAAGACCTACAAGTGACATCGATCTGATTTCCTACTCAGCCGTCACGTCCTTAAACAACACAGATTCCCTGGTACTGCTCACCAAACTGTTCCTGAGGATAAAAAACATCTCTGAGGTTTTACAGGAAACCTGCTGACTCCACCTGAAAGACTCATCCCACTTTTTAACAGCCTTGTATAAAATATACATACGATGTCTCCTCCTTTTAGCAGCGTTCCTTTTAATATACTGATTTTAATAACTTACTTGATGAATCATGTTTTGTGATGTAATCTCCTTCATGTAGTTCTTTGAGCTTCTAAAACATCAAACCCAAACTATAGTTTAGAGAATGAATCAAAAATCTGACTGATTTCTGTTTAATAATCTAATCCTGCCCAACAAAATGATGTCAGATTTGATTTGTTCTGAGCTGATAAATGGAGCTGAAGCTGTTTGAGCATCGCTGGCAGCGTTAGTCCAGATTATTTTAACCGTTTCTTCTCCACATCTTGACCTTAAACACATCTCGTAACATCTGGATGGTTCTGGGTTTTATTCTAAACTCAGATGTTTCTTTGTTACTCTTTCCATAATTTATGTTTTCACAATTTTTAACGAATGTTGAAATCCGTGTTCATCATCTGTCCATTTATGTTCGCGGCGGACGGCAGGAGAAATCAAGCAGCAGTCCCTTCTGGACTCTTGGGGCTTTAAGGAGCTCGTATTATTTCATTTACATTCAAACTGCAGATTCTGGAAAATCCCATGATGCCGTTCTCTCTGAAGTACCTTCCTGTGCATTTTATCTAGAGCTTTTTTGTCACTGGAGTTGAGAGACTTTGAGGGGGGCAGTGCTGGCAAAGTCCAAGAAGAAGGGTCCTTCCTGTTTGGGCAGGAAGGTGGTGGGGACAACGTTGTAGATCCCTGCTGGGACATGGTCCAGCTCCATGTAGCAGAAACCACATCTACAAAAAGAGAGACTTTTTGTTAGAACTAATGTTCTCATTTTAAATCAGAAGGTCGTCCTCCTTGCGCTCAATTCTTGTATTAAAAGGTCACAGTTATCCTCAGGCTGTTGTTGACGCATGATTTAAACTCACTGACACACTTGGAACAGGATCCTGATCTAATTTAATCTCTTAAACCCAAGTGTGTAATCACTGCTATGTGCCATGACTGTGTTAATCAAACTTTTCAACTATCGCTGATCTTTGCAATTTTCTAACCTTCTTAAGTCAGAAATAACAGCTGAGGATATTTAGATTTTAAACTTTGTTCATGAAAATTATGTTTTGTATTTGCATGAAAGTTTGAATTTATTTAGTCCCAGAGGAGCCAGAGGATGCAAATACATAACATGCTGCAGAACAGATTATTTCTGAGGGATGGAACCAGTTTCTTATTTCCACAATTAAACAGTATGAATACTGTATGAAGGATTTAAAAGTATCGGAATCAGAAATATTACATCACTATTTAGATCATCTTTTTTACTCAAGACAAGATTAATTTGTTATGTACAACAAATAAATCTTAAAGATTTCTAAAAAAAAAAAACAGGTTTAGTTTGAACATTTTATTTCATTATTTGTTTTGAAGGTTAAGGAACGGGACAGTAGAAATTATTTTTAAGCAGTGATCATCACCGTACCTGTAATCTCCACTGCTCTTCTTCTGGAAGGCAGCTGGACCCGGATCTCCCACCGTCGACACGGTCACCATCTCAAATCCAACACTGTACTGCCTACAGACACACAGCAGGGAGCGGCAATGACACCAGCTGCAACACTTCTACAAAAAACGTACACTTTCTCAACAGGTTCAGAGTGTTTTTATGTCAAAAGTCATTAACAAAAACATTAAGACCCTTTGTTGATCATTTTACTCTTCATCTCTGATGTTTCCAGCTTCATATGACAAAGAAAACAAAACCACGTGACTAAGTACAGTTATTCTGACTCAATCTGAGAGACCGAAGTGAAAGCAAAGCTCTGGTATAACAAATAATCTGAGATGAGCCCTACCTGGATCCACGCAGCTCAACGAGCAGCGGACCGGACCGCTCCAGGTTTATCTGATAGATCGGATTGTGTTTGTATGAGTCCTTATAGTTTCCACAACCTCCAGCACTGGACCCCTTCCACTGGCCATTAAGCTGAAGACAGAGTCATAGATATCAGCAGCTTTATCAGAATAACAACAAGAAGATGATTTCAGATTAAAACAACTAGATATCAATAATCCTAAATCTCTAAATGTCACTGAGTTTAAAGCTTTAAATTCAACCTGCAGCTAAAACAAACAGAACTCTATTTACATATTACAGAACAGACTCAAGTATTAAACTGCAGCACAAATCAAACAACAACACAAACTTTAACCTGCTGGAAAGTCTGAAGAAGTAAAACATACCCTTTTTGTGTGAGTGAAGGGATTTGGTATCTTGGAAAAGGTGAACTTACATCCAGAATACACCTGCAGAAAGACAGAAAACATCTTATTATGTTTAATCTAAATTAGTCAAAGTCTTAACAGGTAACCTGCTTTATGAAAGAAGCAACCAGAAGATCTTAAAACAAAAATACAACATAAAACTACGTCTCACAAGCTGTTCTTTTGTTTTCTAACCCAGTAAAACAGTTTTTATATATGCCTTTTTCTAACAAAAGAAACAATTTCTATCGTTTTTTTGTTTTCTGCTGATTTCTTTAGTTACAACTCTTAACATGCTTGAATTTAATCAGCTGCTCTCCAGAAGATTCTTAAGCAGAAAGTGATGTGAGCTGAAGGGAGATGAGATGTTTTCACAACTGGCTTGACGGAGACGGTGTGAGAGAGAAAGTCTGGAAACGCCTGCTGTGATCACAACAACTGTGTTGGTGCTGAGAACAAAACACACGCATGTAAAACCAGTAAACACGCTTACAGCTCAGACGTGTAAAGAGCACATCTATAAAAAAAACTAGTTATTTCTGTATCAACTGCTCCAAATGCCTGTTTTCAGTTTGCAGGGAAAGTCGAATGAATAATAAATGAGGTAAAAGAAGTATTTAGGTCGCACGTGCACACTCATCAGCACACCCACATACAGACACAGATCCCAACAGACTGCCGGCTATCAGAGCAGTGTAACATAAAAGGTAGATGTTAAAAACAAAATTAATAAAATGGCTGAAAACACAATAAATGAATAAAAATCTGCAGCTGTTCAGCTCACTGTCCTCTATGTAACTGCTCATATAGAAGATGAAGTGACGTCTTACCCGCAGTGTGTAGTTGATAGTGTTCTGTTTCTCATACTGGGAAACCACCAGCGTGAAGGTGTGTGTTCCTGCTGAGGTCAGCCTCATCTTGGTCAGATAGTGGGGGCTGTTGATGCGGATACCATCGATGAAAGGTGGGGGGTCCGCTGTCAAGAAAACCCAGTAAAAAAACTCAGACTGACCCTTTACTCAGGATCTAAACTATCACTAATGTAGAATGTTTATTATCAAGTAGATAAAATCCACATGTTCTCTTAGTTAAAAGGAGCGACGCATCACAGAAGTTCTTTAATAGCCCAGTGTTTTTGTGACCTTGCTGTGAGACTGTAGGACAGAAAAACTGTTGCTGCTGCTCATCTACAGTATTAATATCACAGCTCAGTGGTGCACAGAAGATTTTTCTGAAGGGTCTATCAAACCTCACCTGGGTAGTAAACCTTCTTGCCATCTGTCTTGTAAACAACCAGAGTGATAAACTCCCTGTTTTGAGCAAAGTCATCCTGAACAAATAAGCAGAAACACAGTCAACAGATAAAATTGAGGCGTGACCTTATTAATTAGGTTTTAATACAATGTAAATGTGTAGATGATGATATTAGTCCATCAGAGTGTCCTGACCTTGTCTGTTATGTGTCTGGTGAGCAGCACCCACACAGCAGCGCCCCCTGCTGGACACTGGACCTCCAGCTTGTACTGAGGATTGTTTGCCAGACTGTAGACGTCCTTCACTGGTCCTTGCTTTCCATCCCAGCTACTGCAGGGGGTAAACAGGAACAATCAACTTGAGTCAAATCTTATTCAGAATATGAAAATTAAAAATACTTATTCATTCAGACAAAAACATGCAAGGCAAGCTTAGATTAGCACCCGGTCTCATCTGTGGGTTTCATGTTATTCAAAGACTGTGTGATAAACATGTGAACCACCAGTTTGCATGTTTCCTTTGTAACAGCCTAGATCCATTTCTTCATACCTGTGAATGCAAGAAGAGTCCTTAAACAGTCCAGGGTTCCAGCTTAGGTAGATGACATCATAGTACTGACAAAGATCCTCCCAGGAAATCCAGAAAACACCTGCAGACCAATAACAGATGGAAAAATTAATTAAAAGGGTTTTATTATAATAAAAAAATATGTCAGTGACATAATGTTGTTCTGACTGTATCTGTTAATAAATACAAACATTTTAAAAATATTTACTGGGTTAAATTTTCAGAAAAAGATCTGAAAGGTTTGTTTTAATTGCTGAGTAATTTAAAGTTTATTTTTTTGCAGAGTAATTTCTCTTTAAGCATGTCTCTGATCATAAAGCGAGTTACACTTCCTGTTAACTTAACATGCTACATGTCCCAAGCTCCTTTTACAGATGGAAATTGTAAAATGTACATTAGTTCTAAACTTAGCATTGTGTTTTGTCCTTGTTCAAACAGAGACTAGACAAAAAACAACAAACTAAAAAGTAGAGTACCATTGTCAAACTTCTGGGCGGTCTTGGGGTCAAAGTTGAGGTATTTGAGGAGCTCTGGAGTCCAGTTTTTCTCGTCCCGTTCACTGTAGCGGCCTTTCCACCTCAGGTGACTCCAGGGATTCTTCAGCTGCAAGAAACGCATTCCCTACAAGAACAACAGACATGATCAAATTAAATAGACTTTCTATGTCACTTCTGTAGCTCATAAGCCATTTCCAACTTACAGTGTTGCATTTTTAATAAGTGAAATTTATCAGTGGCTGTTAGAAAGACTTTAGTAAAGACTAACTATCTTAAAACTCTGTTTTCCATTGAGATAATCACGACACATAGACGTGTTCATGTTAAACTCATCACTCTAACCTTGTATTCCCTGATGTCAAGAACTGCATAGGCGTGAGTCGGCACCAAACCCCATCTCTCCCCTTCTTCCTCTGTCATCACCCCTGTTGCCGTGGTAACCAGAACATCACCTCTGTGAAATCTGGAAATAAAAAAATGATGCAGATAAAGAAAAAGGTCTCGAAAACAAATCCTGAACAGGATCCTGTGCAGAACTTATTTAGATGAGGGTGTGTTTGTGTTTAGTATGTGGATCACCTCTGGAAGAGCATGCGGAAGGTGTCTTCTTTGTTGAATGACTGATTGTCAGAATGCATCGCGATGCGCTCGGGGATCCAGCCAGTAAGCGCATGCAGATCGATATTCTGAAAAAACAGCATTTTTTTAAAAAGGGACTTTTCAAAGAATCATTGAAATTTAGGCAGAAAAATATATATAAAAAAAATCTACCCAAACATAAACAGAAAAATTTTATTTGAAATTCTCCTTTTTCACGCTGTGAATTAATACATTAACAAAAAAAACAGCCAAAAACATTTTCTCCATCTTTACTCACAGAGTTGGATCCGGGGAAGTCGTAGCCACCCATGACTTTCATGTAAGCCTTTTCTATCAGAGACACCCACAGCTCATTCCTGTTGCTGGAGTAGGAGCACAGCAGCTCTCCATTACGATCCACAGGGAGGAAGTCATCTATAATCACCTAAAACAGAGACAAATAGTTGGACAGACGTGTACGAGTGTGTGCAACTTTTATAAAAAATAATGAAATTACTGATTTAAGCTAACGTAATGTCCAGTTCATGGGTAAGTATAATATTCAGCTGCGCTTAATAGTCCAGAAAAGACGGTAATTCTTACAGTTTTTTTTGACAGCAGTAAATAAAATCTCTTTGTTTTTTAACAAAATTTCTCAAACCATCTTAAAAAAAAAACTGCATCCGTCACAACTTTACAGCATTCTCATCTAAATGATTTCCATTCAGGCTTCAGTGATAGTTTAAATAAATCATCTAAGAGTCGAACCTTTCTGGGAACTCCGTTAATATGAAGTTTGACCATGTACTTTCCACATGGGTTATACTCCGGTTCCCCTCGTCTGTTCTGAGGGTAGATTATGCTGTAACACACACATTCACATAAAAAAAAAAGAGTGAAACATAAAATTCTTTAAAACTAAAAGGTGCTTTTTAACAGAAGTACATTAATTAAAGTACGTTTTGCACGTATGAAAAAATACATATTTTGTGAAAAGTTATTTGATAAGAACACTGTATAAAACTTATCAAGAGAAAATACACAAAAGTTGAAGGTTTCAGTTTTGGGAAAATGATCGGACCCAGAACCCAGAAGACGTACCTGGTGATGAGTTTTTTGTTGTATCTCCTCTCATAAGCTGCACTGATCGCCAGTGAAGCAACAAATGAACAGTCAGAGACCACCGTCTAGACAAACATGACTCATGTTAGACATTAAATGGTATTAAAAATACACCAATAAAAATCCTTTGCTGTGTAAACAACTCATTCTATGAACTTTCTGGAACATTACAACATTCATTAGCATCAAAAATATATCAGATACTTTCAGAGAGAAATATTTAAAAGTAGTAAAACTTTTATAATCATAAAATTCATAAACTTAAGGGTTTTTTAAATAGTCCAACACAAAATGCATGAATACACTACTGTATATTCCCAATAAAGAATGCCTGTTTCAGACACATAGCAGTTAAAACATCCAGCTCTAATCGGACCTGTTTGATGCTGAAACTGGACACAGACATGATCATAGTGGGATTATTGCTGATCTCATCCGGTCGAACCCAGCGGGAGAAGATGGCTTTTTGTTTTGGTGATAACGCCAGTTTCCCTGTTTTGTCTCTGTAATAAACATAAAAAAAGACAATGACAATGTTTAAATAATTTGTTCTGAAAAGACATGTTTGTCCAACACGCAAATCTTAATCCAACACTTAATCCTCAGTCTAATATTTGACCAAATCTTTAGATATTTAAATGTTTATGGAGAAACTGAGTCTCAGTAAAACCCCTAAAACGCAGTTTGAATTTAAAAACAAAGAACTTCAGATGAATTTGATCAAATAAAAACATTCTCATTCATTCCATTGCACTGATTCATTTTACTGCTCTAAACCTTTTATGTAACAGGACTGAAATAAAGAGCAGATCCGAAAAATACAAATAAATAACTGAACTCACGAGAATGGTACAGGGAAGGCGAATCGCTCCTTCAGGTCCACACTCATGAAGGGAACGTAAGCAATGCCGTTGATTGTTGAAGTGCTTCTGAAATTTGAATCAGAATAAATCAGCTTTTAAAGACTGAAGATGTTTTTTTTACATTTGAAAAGGTTCTTGTTTTATTAAAGCTCTAAGTGGATTCAGGACAGGATTTATGAGTTCTAAGACACATTAATGACTTTAACTGTTTCAACATGACGAATGACTTGAAATCTGAACTAAAGTGTTAAGATGGATGCAAACGCTTTTAAATGAAGATCGCGTGACAACTCCAGGGGCCTCTCACCTGAGCACCTCGATCTCCTCTGCTGTGTAGCGCTGACCCTGGGGCTCGCTGGACTGGACCGCCCGGACTGGCTGCGGTCTGTCATGGAGGGTGAAGTCTGGCCCGAGCGGGAAGAACTGGCGAACCGGTCCTCCAGAACTGGAACTACTGCTTAACTTTGACCCGGGAGGCCCCGCCCTGTCCTGAGCCTGGGGTGAAGTTAATTTGGACTGGGATTCTTTAAGACCCTCCGCTCTAATAACAAAAATGAAAAAACAGAAGAATTTAATAAAAAGAAGATTGTTTTCATGAAAACAAGTTTGTTCAAACTTTATTTGTAAATACTTTTTGAAAGCAAAGTTTCACTTTGTTTAAATATCTTCTTTATGACTTTAAATTAGAATCATGAGAAAAACGATTGAAGTTAAAAACGGATTCAAACTACAAAAAAAGAAGAGAACAAAGCCTAGGTATTTAAAGAAAAATGATTTGGTTTAGAGGTGGACTGACCTGTCCAGAGCTTGTCGAGCCAGCTGCTTCAGTTTGGTCTGAAGAATTTGGTCTGAAGTCTCATTTGACTGACAGAAAAAAAAGAAAGCAAAATGTATCTGAAAAAGCCTAAATTAAAGTTTACCAATATGATAAACAAACATTAACAATTCAAGAGAACTACCGTCTTGATGCACAGCTCCACAGCCTGAGTGTACAATTCAATAGCTTCATCATCATTCCCCTTCTCATCTTCCTCAAAGGCCTGGGTGACCAGGAAGTGAGCGCGCTCCAGATCCACCTGGTGTCGGGACTTCAGTGGGTCACTTTTCTGTGACTGGACTGGGATCACAGGTCAAAGGAAACACATGTTAAACAAGGTTGTAAACACAACAAGTCAGACTGGGGTTCAGCTTAATGCTAAACTAAACACAGTTCATATTCAGGCCTAAAATGAGCTAAACCAGGATTTAAAGATCCTCCAAACATGCTGATCACAATGTTAAATATGTAATTTTACTTCTTTGAACAATACTGAACAAAAGCTCCAAGTTTTACAGATTAATTCTACCTTCAAAAATGTGTTTGTACTATTGGTCCATAAAACTGGTCTGTAAAAGCACTGATTCAACAAAGATTTTTTCTTTCATAAATTTAACACAATGAAAGAACCCCAGACTCCTTCTGGGGGTCAGGCAGGCAGGACCGGCCCTGAGCTGCATGGTGCGCTAGGCGAAAAGGGATTTTGGCGCCCCCTACTGCCCAGAACAGAAACAGCATAACTCAATAACTGGATTACATTGCAAAAAATATTTATTTATACTAAAGCAGTAGAGATGATAGATAGATTATATATAGATATTTAATTATTACTTATTTTGCTCTTTACATGAGATAAATGGTGTGTCCAACAGTTTGTCCAAAAAAAAAAGTTAGAGGGCACCCTAGGCAATTGTCTAGTCTGCCTATGACCAGAACTGGCCCTGTTCCCAGACCAGAGAGGATCTGGGTCTGACTGTGGATCTCCTCCCAGTGTGATGCTCCTGGAAAACCTCCATGGGGAGGTGACCGGGAAGCACCCTAATCAGTCAGATCTCTGAACCATCTCAACTGTCTCATTTCAATTTGAAGGAGCTGCATGTAGCAGGAGAAACACGCTTCACTAACAGGAAACTCCATTAGTCTATAAGTGCACAAACATACCTACTGTGTGCTGAAATTAAAGCTGACAGCATGTTCTCAGACCACAAAAAGGAATGTCCCTTTGTTCCATGTACACAAAAACTACAACCTTACTTTATTATAGACAACATCAAAGTAAAATTACTTAGATTACATTGCAAGTAGGGAGTAATATAATAAATTTATCAAACATACATGGTCGTATGACTAAAAAAATGTGTATATACGCATTCATTTCAATTAGTTAGTAGCAGAAAACAGCTGTAAATCACAAACATCAGCTTCAACACGTATCAAATGAGCCTACCTGCATTGTGAAGAGCCTGGACCCGATCCAAGTACTCATTCACCTTGTCCTGGAGTCCGTCCAATTTGGACCCTGCCATGCCAGCATATATAAGAGCCTGGGCAGCCTCCTTCAGTACAACAACAAGGAAGGGAAGGTTTAATGGAAACATGGAGTCAATTTAATACTGGCACTGAGTGGCACACTCAACCCTATAAATGTCTTTTTAATAAAATGAAACATTTACTACATAGAAATAAATAAATAAAACATACAACTGGGTTTTCACGTAATCAATTGATACTTAAGTGGCAGTAAATTTTAAAGTGTAGGATGAGCTAAATGCTAACTTTAATAGGAAACAGATGTGCTTGATTAATTACAAATTTACCTACCTTATAATAGAAAACCGCCTCGTTATATTTGGCATTTTGGTCATAGGTTACAGCTGTTTTGGCAAATTTCACGGCATCGACTTCCAGCGCGGTACAATCCATAATGAACAAAACTTGTCAAACACTGACAAGATTTCTGTTAACCAGCTAACTGGACAGCTAACTACTACTTATCGTAATAATTTAACCAGAAGACTGTCTTCATTCACCACCGAGTTTATTTCATCAACTCGGATAATACATAGTGAAGGAAATTCTGAGCAGAGTCTTATGTCCAACCGCTGAAACTCGCCGGTTAAAAGTTTTTCTTTTGCCTGTGATAAATGACCACAACATTAGCAAACACCAAAACAATCGAGTCGTTTCCGGGAAACACTTTTCGCGCAGTCTCAGTAGAGTCTTCTTGCAGTTGCGTTCAAGGACAGTAGAAAAAGACACCATTTCAGTTTTTATTAATAACAAAGAAAACATGTAGTGTATGTAATGTAACAGCTCCAATCAGTCGGGACAGGGATAAGAAACATCTGGCGGAGCCTTGAGACATCCGGTGGGATAATGCTGAAAAATAAAACCCAAAACACATAAGTGATATTACATACTCAGCCTGTTAGATCTGTGCGTTCATAAAGTTTCATTTCATGGACGGAAAATTTAAACAAAACACATGTAAATGTATTACTGTTACTTTAAAAAGCAAGGACGTAGTTGTTTTAAATATTTTAAATACAAACAAATATATCTTTGGCCATAGCCTTTAAAAGAAATTGTTTAAAGTTTTTTTTTTGTTATTTATTATTATTTCAAAAAAAGTTTTGAGAGATCAAATAGTTCTATGTTACTGCTTAAGTAAAAACAGACCTTCTACTTTTCTGTAATCTGAGTTTAGTCTATAGCATTACTTGTAGATAAACTGTAGACTGTGCTCCACACCCCAGTCGTACATTAACAGGTTCAAAGTTCAGGCATTACAAAGAACTGCATGAAAACTTAATTCTTACTTATTAAAAATGTATACACCTCCCTTCTCACCTTACACACAGGTACAATAGCACCCCCACTTAAACACACACTTATATTTCTGTAAAACCTTTCACTTTGATTTCATATATTTCCCTTATAGCTGTTTCTTTGTAAAAGAAAAATCGACTCATTTTTCATTCAGTTAACTGTTTATTATCAGCTTTTTATTTCAATAGATCATTTATTACTCAGTTGATGTCACATGTCAGAACTGATTAACCCACTTCAGTCTCCACTGCAATGATTATTAAAATCCAGCAGATGTGGCTGTTAAGCAACACACCAACACAGTATCACACATTATCCACATCTACACATCAGTACAGTGGTTTCAAACACCAGGTAACAGCAATCTGGTGGAAGTGACACTTTCCTGAACAGAAACATACAGCTAGTTAAATAAATCTACTTTTTCAGTTTTGCAACAGGCAACATGTGACAACAGATTTATAAGGAAATTCCAGAAACACAGCACTTTGTAGAACTTATGACAAACAGTTTGATGTCTAAATTATTTTACATTCAAATTTTTTTCTTCTTTTAACATCATTAAATAAAACATCCGTTAAATACAAGGAACATTCCCTGGAGATTATTGACATTAAACACAAGCTGATTCATATTTTCCAAACCACTGAGTTTTTGAGTTACAGTTTGGATGTGAACACTTTTTGTAGTCTTGAAGAGGAACAGTTAACTTCCTCCTCTGTCATTTACGGAAAAAACTTATTCCAGTGTAACTCTATCTGACCTACAGACACAAACACCACTAAAGCTGAACAATACTTAGGGGAAGTTTTTTTTCTTTTCTGATGGGAATCTGATTCTTGCACCTCTGAAATTAAAACTTCTGCTTTTGACTAAAAAGTCATTTGCATCCAGGTCAGGATATAAAATTCAAACCACACAGTGAGCTTACATGAGTAGGTTTTTCGGTAAAAGTCTAACAAAAAAAAAACTTGGATGTTTAGATGGTGTTAAAATGCTGCAATGTTCCCTGATTTAATTACTCATGATTTATCATAAGGATTTCAGACAAATTTTGTGCAAATTTTTATTTCTGCCTTTCATTTTTTTTACCTTTTATCTTCTTTATTTGTGTCTTTGGCTTTATCTTTTATTGTAGTTAAAAGTAATATAAACAAAGTAAAAACATGTTATAAAAACCCCAAACAGTTCATGTGTGCTGCTGAGTGAAAGAAGAAACTTAACGATATTAATCAGATCTACATTTAATTAGGTAAGAGTGTAAAAATCTAAAATATACATCATTTGGCTTCATGAATATTTATTGAGCAATGAGCAAAAGAGAAACAAAAAAATACAAAATAAACAAACATAAAACAAAAAACTGAACAAAACATAAACAAAGGTTTTAGTTGTTCTGGACAGTATTTGTATTCAGCTTTACTCCCCAAAAATCAACGATACAAAACCAATTAACTTTAAATAATCATTATTAAAGAGTAACTCACCCCCCTCTTAATTACCTCCCTGCCTACAGGTGATGTTTCAAAAGATGCAGGAAAGAAGGCGTCACTTTGGACCAGCGGGGGTGCAGGCTGGGCTGTGATTGACTTGTAGCACTGACACACATATGGCCGTCAGAGAGGGACAAATTAAATGGAAGAAACTGTGGATGAGACGAGAAGCTCTGATCCGTATCGTTTCAAGTTGATCTCCCTGCAGCGGCTTAGCGGCATAGAATGAGGCTCTTCTTTTAGTAGTACATGGTTGTTAGCCAGAGAGCTAAAGCTACGTTTAGATTAGCTCCAGTGTGACTCTGCCTGAACAACCTGAACATGATGAAAAAATAACCTGTACAAATCACATCCACACAATCACAACCACTGCAGTGAAATTGAAATCTTTGCTCTGATTTCATTATTCTTTTACTGATATTAGTTATTCCCTTTGTCTTAGTTTTCAGCCAGTTGCTCTAAATCTCTGCGTGCAGCCTGTGACGTGGACATGGGAAAGATGTACCACTTTTGGCCAAAAACACATTTCAAATGCCTTTCAACCCTAAGAGGGCAGCACTAAGACATTTTAGACCAAAAAGTATAAAATTTAACAAGTTTACATGAAAATGTGAAAAAAAAAAAAAATCCCAGAAACAGAAAGATTGCATTAAAGACCCATTAATACAGTTTATAAGCAGAAAGAAGCTGTTTTGGGAGTGAGCTGCTCTTTAAATTAAAAAAAAAAAGTCCTGTTGATCTCTTCTTAAGTAGAAAGGCACAGCAATATTTTTGGAATAATTGTTGACTTTCACTTAAGAAAAGTCCTATTTTTCATTTAATAATCTTCAGTCACACAAATATGTAAAATGAAATAAAGTGAAGAGGAGTCTAATAAAATGTGGTGTATAGTATAACAATTCAAATTCAATATGCTTATTAACAGCAAAGAATTTGTGATAAATTCATGTTAAACAGATAAAGCTTTCTTTTCACAGATCCATGCGTTCGTGTTTGTACAGTTCACTGATTTCCATCCCTGGTTCTGAACAGAAATCACACACTGACCATCTGTTGCAGGTTGTTGTATCCAGGTCCTGAGAAGAAAAGCTTGTTAGATAAAAACTGATAGATTTGATCATTTAAAGTGTTAATAAAGATGTTTTTCCTACTGATTGGTCAGGTTAGTTCCATCGAGCCATTTCCAGTTCCCTCCTTCAGCTCTCAGACCGATCCAGTATCCATTAATATCAGATCCAGCTTCACTGATACTGTTGACATAAGTCTGAGGAGAATGTGAGAAAAATACAAGAAACATTTTATCTCTAATAGTCTAACAATATAGTTAAGTTCATAAAAACTGTGTCAAAGTTCCTCCATCACCTTTTCATTTCCATCAGTAACAACAGTCAGATCAGAAGCTTTTTCTTTGCAGTCGTCTCGTGCTCCTTCCC
This sequence comes from Pachypanchax playfairii, assembly GCA_006937955.1. Taxonomy (NCBI): domain Eukaryota; kingdom Metazoa; phylum Chordata; class Actinopteri; order Cyprinodontiformes; family Aplocheilidae; genus Pachypanchax; species Pachypanchax playfairii. Next base: position 4,080,456 of record SSNP01000010.1, on the reverse strand, counting down.
AGGTTCTCTGATCAGCTATAATAGCATTAATATACACATAACAGCTGGACTGGTAATTTAACCAGCCAGGCTGACAAGCTGCACATGTTCTTCCTGAAACAACAGAGAAAATTAAACATTATAACAGTATAATTTCAATTTTTTTTTTCACGTATTGAATTGGATCTGTACATACCACCACCACTTTGTTTGGGACAGTAGGCATCAATACTCCACTGAGCTCGACTCACGTTGAGAGCAATTTCAGTTCTCTCCATTTTCTGAATTTCCTCTGTGAGATTTTTATTCTTGTCCTTCAGTTCCTGGTTTTTTTGTGTTAGATTCTCATATCGAGATGTCCAGTTTTGGATTTCTGTTGTCAAATTATTCTTTGTAACTTAAAAAAAAGAACAAATGTTTCTTAAATGAGAAGGACAAGTTTCCCTTTTGGATTTTGTGTTGTTACTGTTACTACAATAAAAAATGTAGACTAGACTAGACTAGATTAGATTAGATTAGATTAGATTAGAGGGATCATCACACACTTACAATAAACACAGAGTCCAATGATGACCAACACCAGAACCACACACAGAGTCCCAAAACAACAAGACAGCAGCTGAAATCGTCTTTCTGTTTTCTTATCTGTCAGGAGTTCTGCTGAATCTAAACAACAAACACACTCACACAACTTTATCACAACTAAACATCATTACACCATTAACAAACATCATGCAGTCATCATCTTCATCATCATCATCATCATCGTTATGAACCCCAGGGTTTTACCCCTTTTGGTTTGTATTCTGGTTGTGTGTTCCTTATGGTCTGCATGGGAACCACCAGAAAAGAAGACAATGGACCTGGAAGCAAGATGGCTGCCACCGGTTGTTGACCTGTTTCCATAGCTACCTCAAAGATCCGACAGGCACCAGTGCACAGCAGATCCCTCTGCACTCATCCAGCTGCAGATGATTCCATCTAATGACTCCACCATACCAGAGGAGGAAATAAAAGCAAAACCAAACCTTCATTCAAGGAGCTACTCCAGACAGTAGACTTCATTAAGGCGTTAAAACTTTTTGTGACTAACGAAGCTTCTTGTGGTTTGAGCAAAGCTCGAGTGGTTAGCTTCTGATGTGTGGATACTGGGTTTTCTTTAGCATAGCCCTTATAGGTTTGTTTACTAGGCAGTTTTTGGTAATTTCCTTTGGTTTAGTGTTTGTCAGAGTACCCAAGGCTTGACACTGTTTAGTTCAGCGGTTCATTTTGAGTTTTGAAACAGTTTTTCCCTTTTCAGTTTTACTTAGTACCCTGGTTAGTCCAGAGTTTTGGGTTGGGTTTGTTTCTTTCTTTTTAACAACCAGTATTGATTGAGGGCAAGTTTAGCCTATTTTTAGTTAACTTTAAAGTCTTGTTTTAAAATGATTCACTTTTCTTTAAAGGCAGTTTGGCTGGGGCTGTGTATATAATTTCTGTTAGTTCATTCCAGCCCCTTGGTTTTGTGTTTTGGCTTCTGATGTTTTATTTTAAATAAAAATGTAACATACTTTTTACCTCAACAGCTCTCTCTCCCCTTCTTTTTCTTTTTACCTTAGCGTTGTTCCCCTTCTCACCCCTAGGAGAAGGGTCGTAACAATCATCATCATCGTCATCATCAACTTATAAAGCACATTTAAAAACTACAGTGACGCAGACCAAAGTGCTGTACACAAATAAAAACAACAAATAGAGAGATAAAACCAAACATACAAAGCAATAAAATAAGATCAGCAAGGGGTTAGACTGCCCCGGCAGAGCTAAAAGCCTGAGAATAAAAATAAGTTTTTAAATGGATTTTAAAAATACCAAGAGATGGGGCGAGTCTGACTGTCAGCAGGAGCATACACGGATCCCTCCAGTTTCTCAGTATCTTTTTACTCCCTGACTGTTTGAAGAATAATGAAAGTATATTTAAAAGCTGTTGTTGTATACTTAACAGTACTACACTGTGTAAAGGACAAGACAAAAACATGGCTCCAAAGAAACTTTTGATCTCTTGAACATTTTATTTTGTATTTAATAAAAAATAAAAAACAGTCAAAAAATGACAGATGATGTGGCACTGAATTGTGTCCTGTTGAGTTAAAGACTAACAATAACCAGACCCTTGTGGGGCTCCAGTTAACTTGTTTTAATGACACATTTGTTTGTATTTACATTAATAAACTTACCATGTGTGTCTTGGGGTGTTATTGTTGTTTTATCTGTTTGTTCATGTTCCTTAATTTCATCATATACATTCTCATCCTTTTTAGCTGAAACAGTTTGAAAGTTGGTTAGTGTTTATTTCTCTCACAACAAGAGATTTTAAAGAATCACTTAAATAATCACATCATAATCTCCTTTTGCCTGAAATTGTCAGTAGTGCTGTTTATCACAGTGGTTATGTGGTGTCTAGTTTGGATTTTATTACACAAAAAAGTAAATTTTTACCAAACTCTCCCTGACTGGATTTGAAAACTAGAACAATGTTAAAATAACTCCATCTAATTGATGGGTTTTAATCGCTGAAGTAGAAATCATGCTTGAACTTCACCATTTTAAAAACGTACCTTTTGCTTTAGGAGTTTGTGGTTCTGTCATAGTGTTCACTGTCACTACATCATCATATACAGTTTGTTCTGTTTGGGTTGAAACAGATTGAAAACTAGTTAGTGTTTAGACGACATTAAAAAAAAGTTCAAGTTTTAATTGGATTAAAATCAATAATCTCTCATGTTTTTGATATATTTCAGTGTTTTTTCTGCTCAGAAAAGCATATATAGAGTCGTAGAATATAAAGCACCAACTTGTAAAACATGTCAACAGGTTTCTTTTGAATGACAGCAGGTTTTATAACAGGGATTTCTTTAAACTCTTGTTAAATGTACCTTTAGCATCAGGAGTTTGCTGCTCTGTTCTATTGTTTAACTTCACTTCATCATACACAGTTTGTTCTGCGTGCGCTGAAAAAGATTCAGGACTAGTGTGTGTTTAGTTGTTATACAAAAAAAATCTTTGATGCTTTATTTTCATAAATGGTCTCTTGTTTGATGTTGTCAGTATTCAGTAGTTATTTGCTCAGAATTTTTAATAAAAAAAAACAAATTATGAATAATGAATATAACAACTTACTGTTCATAAACTGTAACTTTAACACTTTAATTATGTAACATTAAAGGTGGGATATGGAACTTGGAACACGATAACACGGCACAAAGCCTTCAGCCATCTGGGTGCCCGGCTTGTTAACCCCCCCTCAGCACTCCGATGCTCAGGCCGAATATTCCTCACCAAACCCACTCTGATCCCCGATCCGAGCAGGACAATAAAATATCATGAGTTCAGTTCACTAATCATGTGCTCCAGCACTGCTGATCACACACTGACTCTGATAAAAGCAGCTCCTACCTGTTTGTAGCTCAATCATCGATTCAGTCCGTGGCAAAGAGTTCATAGCTGCACCGCGGCTTCAACACTTCCTGCAGTCTCCTCTTAAGATCCTCTGTCCTCCTCACACACCATCCTTCATGCCTCACTTATCCAATAAAATAAAAAAAAAAACAATAAAATCCTCTGCGGTTTGTCTTCCAATCCAAAAAGTGGCCCGAAGCTCCTCTACTTCACCAACTTGTAGCTCCTTGTTAACTTAGCAGCTAATGAAAAACGTTTCCACACAGAACTTGCTTGTCACATGGGAAACCCCAGGGGAATCAGCTATGGCAAGCAAATAAGGTATATAATCACTAGAGGTGTGCATCTCTACCTGCCTCACGATTCGATCCGATTCCGATTATCTGCCTAAAGATTCGATTTAATTCTGCAATACATCACGATTCTTCGCACTCAATTTTTCAATAACTTACTACAAGCAGTCGGATATTGTTTTGAATTCTTTTTTATTACGGTATACCTGACAAAACATAAATCTTTCCACTGAAGTGAAAGACCATTTTTAAAGTGTGCTGCCTATTACTTAAATAAAAAAAATGTATGTATAAAAAATAAAATGTTCAGTCCAGCAGCTATAAGACAGGATTCTATATTTCACATGTAGTAAACCAAAACAAATAGCATAGGCTTAGCCTGTCTATTTAAAAGTGCAAATATTCAAATAAAACAATTCCTTGTTTTTCATTCAAAGTGTGCTTGATAAAACATTTTTAGCAGCTTAAAGACAAGGACACTTGAGAACCTGGATTGAGTGGGAATCACGATTATGTCACATGCTGCATCGATGCAGAATTGTGCACGGCCGAATGGCGATGCATCTTAGAATCGATCATTTTTCCCACCTCTAATAATCACCACATATCCCCGGTGCTTCCAGCTGCTTGATCTGTAGACTCCACAGTACCAGCCTCACTGTGCTGGATTATTTACGGTATTAGGCAACCCAAAATGGTGCCCGCTGCTCTGCCAGCTATTGGCTGGTAGATGTAAACAAAATGCCGTCATGCCCACCAAAATTAATATTTTACTTCAAATATAATTTTTCAAGAAAATACTGTAATTTCATTCTACAACTCTCTAAACACCCCGTGGAGGCATTAATTTGGTAAAAATATTGCTTTTAATGAAATTGTTCCATATTCCACCTTTAATGTTAATCAAGAGATTTTTTTCAGCATTACAAGATTTTTTATTTTAAAAGCAACTGTTTGGTTTCTGAAGAAAATTAAATACAAAAAAAATTCAGCTGAAAATCAGTTTCAGTTGGTAACGATGACAGATGTTGTTTTATCTAAGCATAAAAATAAAGTTCTAAAGGAAAAAGTTAATTAAAAATGTAAAATTAAGTTTGAATATGTATTGGCTTTTGTCTGTTTAAACTGAAATCATTATCTGCTTATTGACATCAGTAATTCAAAGATTATTGAACATGAAAATAAAAAAAAAAGAATTTAACATTTAAATAGATAAACCAATAATAAATAAATAAAAATAAAAGTACATTTTTAAAAGCTAAATGATTATTTCTTCATGCTTTAAAAATTTAACTTACCTTCAAACGTGGGTTCCTTCTTACTTTTGATCCCCACTGAAACGTGGTTAACTTCCTCCTCTGCCATTTCTACAGTCTGACTGTTCACACTCAACTGGCTTTTTGACAGAAGTAGCTACCATAGAAATAAAATAATTCCTCTGCAGTAGATCTCTAATTTACAGCTGTGAGAAAGTCAAGCTTCTGCTTTTGGATAATCTCTTGTTTATCTGGCACACATTTAAATACATAGGCTACCAAACCACACATTAAATGCCCTGTATCATGCAAAATCCACTTTTTGGAGCTTTTAACTATGTTATAATATTATTTCCTTATTTAAAAAGACCCAGAGTGGTTTTTGGCTTAATACATGCATTTCTCAGTAATGCTCCTGAATCCTGCACTCTGAGCAGCTGCTCCACTCTCTCCTAGGAAATGACTGACTGAAACATAGTGAGATAATGTTGTCACCATACTAAAATTTTAAACTCAATTCAATACTATAAAAAAAAAATTAATACTTGATTTCGATAAGGGGATTTAAAGACATCAATATTTTGATCAAGTAGATACAATGAATAACACTCCTTTTATCTAGCTACTTTAATTTATAGTGCAAAAATGTAAACAGTTGTTAAGTATAAACAATTTTGCTTAAACTTTTGTTACAGCAGCGTTTTTAAAAGTGCACACAAAAAACTGGTGAAAGATAACTGAGTTTTGGGTTAAGAGTTATTATTTACCCATGATCTTATCTGATGTTACTAAGATCAGCTTATTATTCTGATTTCTACTGGTTTAAATTTTCTTGTTGTTCTTGTCTGTTCATGTGTTCTTTTGCTCCGTGTTTCTTGTTTTCATCATGTTTTCCCTGCTTCTGTCATGCAGACTGACTTTGATTACAGTTTCTGTTATTATTAGTTATTGTTTTTCAGTTTGTTCTTGGTGAGTTTCAACATTTAATCTGGTTCTCTGTGTGATTTCATTGTGTTGACTTTTCTTCTGCTTTATCAACATTATTTCAGCTTTTATTTCAAACAACATTTGAAGGATCATGTACAACACTGATGTGCATAGAGAACATGTGTAGTGTATCAGTTTTAAACTTTACCCTGAAACGTCAGTTTATAGTTTTATTTTTGTAAAGAATATAAAGGTGAGTTTATTCCCTTTAAATATTTAAGCAGTTTTGCAGCTGCATTAAAACAGAACATGTTGCGTATACAGCAGCTTCAGCTCTGTGACCGCAGTAAGTTCTCTGTTTTCCATTAAAACTGCTCCGAACAGTCTGAACAGGGATATAAAATACCTGGTGGAGTCGTGAGACGTCTGGTCAATATGCTGAAATATAAAACCAAAACTCAACCAATTAGATCTTTGTATGTTCAGGAGAACAGCTGAAATAAACCTCAAATTGAAACTCTGGATCCCCGATGAGCTCAAAGAAGAAGACGTGGATGCAGAGCAGGAGCACAGTGAAGAGAGAGAAAGAGGAAGTTTAAACCTTCACTTCCATCAGTCATATTGACAAATGTGAGACCTCTTGCTAACAAAATGGATGAACTTGAAACTCTGTTGAAGACCCAGTCAGAGTATCAGGAATGCAGCATCATGTGTTTTACTGAGACACGGCTAAAGGGACATATCCTGGACTCCAGTGTTTCTCTATCTGGCTTTCAAACAATATGAGCAGACACAGATTTGAAGAGGAGCTTCAAAAGAAGAGGAGTTTGTCAGCTGATCACACCTGCAGTCACCTGTTGGGGTGGAGCATCAGAGCAAGTGACATGAAGAGGCTGAACAGGTGGATAAGGAAGACTGATTCTGTCCTGGAGACTGAACTGGAGTCTCTTGAGTTGATTGTCCAAAGGAGGATGAAGAACATGATGGAAAACCCTCATCATTCTCTTCATTCCTTCAGAACACAGTAACTCAACAACAGAGTGTCTTCAGCCAGAAGATTCTTCATAATCCGCTGCAGCACAGACCGTTACAGGAGATCCTTCCTGTCCACAGCTAGAACCTTCTATAATGGCTTCCTGAAAAAGAACCGAGCTACAAAAACACTTAATTTCCCTTAGGGGATTAATAGTATTTTTGATTTGATTTGATTTGAGAAGTTTTATTTCATGGATGGAAAACATTAACAAAACACATGTAAGTGTTTTACTTTTACTGTAGAAAGCAAGGACATCATTCTTTTAAATGCTTTAAATACATAATCTCTTTGACCATGGTCTTTAAAACAAAGTGAAAGTTAAAAAAAACATGTTTAATTAATTTATTTATTAATTCTGCAGAGGTTCAACAGTCTGCAGTTCATCCTCCTTGGGATCAGTGATTGTGTTAAAAGATGGATTCAAAGCAACTGTTAAATAAAAAAATCAGCCGTCACGGGCCACTGCACAAGAGAAAACCATATCATGGACTGGGACAACACAAAGATCATCAACACAGAACAACAAAAATACAAAAGATGGATAAAGGAGGCGATTGAAATAAGAAGGCGTGGCCACAACACCATGAACCGGGACGATGGAGTCTACTTGTTGGACCAAAGCTGGGACTCCATCATCACCACGGAAGAAGCGGGCAGCAGGGGGCGACATCGTCCCCTGCTGCCCGCTCATAAAAGGAAGTAACATCTACAGAAACAACAGCTCTGAAGAAGGCGGAAGTAAACACGCCGAAACATGTCAGCAACAGGTAATACACCTCTCAAGAACTCTGAGTTTAAAAAGAACCAAAAACAAAATGACATCATCTTTTTAAATTCTACAAGTTACATGCTTTTTATTCTTTGAGTATCACCTGACCATGGAGCCACTGAGAAACAAGAGATTTCCTCCAATTTGAGATTATTTAAATTGAATATTTTAAATTAACTCTCTTTTAATTTCATTTGGAGGTAAACTGCGGGCTGTGATCTACAGAGCTGTCTTACATCAACAGGAATACTTCATCAAAGCTCAGGCATTATAGAGAACGGCATGGACATTCATCTCTTACTTATTAAAAATGTATACACCTCCCTTCTCACCTTACACACAGGTACAATAGCACCCCCACATAAACACACACTTATATTTCTGTAAAACCTTTCACTTTGATTTCATATATTTCCCTTATAGCTGCTTCTTTGTAAAAGAAAAATCGACTCATTTTTCATTCAGTTAACTGTTTATTATCAGCTTTTTATTTCAATAGATCATTTATTACTCAGTTATTAACCCACTTCAGTCTCCACTGCAATGATTATTAAAATCCAGCAGATGTGGCTGTTAAGCAACACACCAACACAGTATCACACATTATCCACATCTACACATCAGTACAGTGGTTTCAAACACCAGGTAACAGCAATCTGGTGGAAGTGACACTTTCCTGAACAGAAACATAAAGCAAGTTAAATAAAGGAACATTCCCTGGAGATTATTGACATTAAACACAAGCTGATTCATATTTTCCAAACTACTGAGTCTTTGAGTTACAGTTTGGATGTGAACACTTTTTGTAGTCTTGAAGAGGAACAGTTAACTTCCTCCTCTGTCATTTACCCAAAAAAATTATTCCAGTGTAACTCTATCTGACCTACAGACACAAACACCACTAAAGCTGAACAATACTTAGGGGAAGTTTTTTTTCTTTTCTGATGGGAATCTGATTCTTGCACCTCTGAAATTTAAAACTTCTGCTTTTGACTAAAAAGTCATTTGCATCCAGGTCAGGATATAAAATTCAAACCACACAGTGAGCTTACATGAGTAGGTTTTTCGGTAAAAGTCTAACAAAAAAAAAACTTGGATGTTTAGATGGTGTTAAAATGCTGCAATGTTCCCTGATTTAATTACTCATGATTTATCATAAGGATTTCAGACAAATTTTGTGCAAATTTTTATTTCTGCCTTTCATTTTTTTTACCTTTTATCTTCTTTATTTGTGTCTTTGGCTTTATCTTTTATTGTAGTTAAAAGTAATATAAATAAAGTAAAAACATGTTATAAAAACCCCAAACAGTTCATGTGTGCTGCTGAGTGAAAGAAGAAACTTAACGATATTAATCAGATCTACATTTAATTAGGTAAGAGTGTAAAAATCTAAAATATACATCATTTGGCTTCATGAATATTTATTGAGCAATGAGCAAAAGAGAAACAAAAAAATACAAAATAAACAAACATAAAACAAAAAACTGAACAAAACATAAACAAAGGTTTTAGTTGTTCTGGACAGTATTTGTATTCAGCTTTACTCCCCAAAAATCAACGATACAAAACCAATTAACTTTAAATAATCATTATTAAAGAGTAACTCACCCCCCTCTTAATTACCTCCCTGCCTACAGGTGATGTTTCAAAAGATGCAGGAAAGAAGGCGTCACTTTGGACCAGCGGGGGTGCAGGCTGGGCTGTGATTGACTTGTAGCACTGACACACATATGGCCGTCAGAGAGGGACAAATTAAATGGAAGAAACTGTGGATGAGACGAGAAGCTCTGATCCGTATCGTTTCAAGTTGATCTCCCTGCAGCGGCTTAGCGGCATAGAATGAGGCTCTTCTTTTAGTAGTACATGGTTGTTAGCCAGAGAGCTAAAGCTACGTTTAGATTAGCTCCAGTGTGACTCTGCCTGAACAACCTGAACATGATGAAAAAATAACCTGTACAAATCACATCCACACAATCACAACCACTGCAGTGAAATTGAAATCTTTGCTCTGATTTCATTATTCTTTTACTGATATTAGTTATTCCCTTTGTCTTAGTTTTCAGCCAGTTGCTCTAAATCCCTGCGTGCAGCCTGTGACGTGGACATGGGAAAGATGTACCACTTTTGGCCAAAAACACATTTCAAATGCCTTTCAACCCTAAGAGGGCAGCACTAAGACATTTTAGACCAAAAAGTATAAAATTTAACAAGTTTACATGAAAATGTGAAAAAAAAAAAAAATCCCAGAAACAGAAAGATTGCATTAAAGACCCATTAATACAGTTTATAAGCAGAAAGAAGCTGTTTTGGGAGTGAGCTGCTCTTTAAATTAAAAAAAAAAAGTCCTGTTGATCTCTTCTTAAGTAGAAAGGCACAGCAATATTTTTGGAATAATTGTTGACTTTCACTTAAGAAAAGTCGTATTTTTCATTTAATAATCTTCAGTCACACAAATGTGTAAAATGAAATAAAGTGAAGAGGAGTCTAATAAAATGTGGTGTATAGTATAACAATTCAAATTCAATATGCTTATTAACAGCAAAGAATTTGTGATAAATTCATGTTAAACAGATAAAGCTTTCTTTTCACAGATCCATGCGTTCGTGTTTGTACAGTTCACTGATTTCCATCCCTGGTTCTGAACAGAAATCACACACTGACCATCTGTTGCAGGTTGTTGTATCCAGGTCCTGAGAAGAAAAGCTTGTTAGATAAAAACTGATAGATTTGATCATTTAAAGTGTTAATAAAGATGTTTTTCCTACTGATTGGTCAGGTTAGTTCCATCGAGCCATTTCCAGTTCCCTCCTTCAGCTCTCAGACCGATCCAGTATCCATTAATATCAGATCTAGCAGCACTGATACTGTTGACATAAGTCTGAGGAGAATGTGAGAAAAATACAAGAAACATTTTATCTCTAATAGTCTAACAATATAGTTAAGTTCATAAAAACTGTGTCACAGTTCCTCCATCACCTTTTCATTTCCATCAGTAACAACAGTCAGATTAGAAGGTTTTCCTTTGCAGTCGTCTCGTGCTCCTTCCCAGGTTCTCTGATCAGCTATAATAGCATTATTATACACATAACAGCTGGACTGTTCTTTTGACCAGCCAGGCTGACAAGCTGCACATGTTCTTCCTGAAACAACAGAGAAAATTAAACATTATAACAGTATAATTTCAAATTATTTTTTTTTCCACATATTGAATTGGATCTGTACATACCACCACCATTTAGTCTGGGACAGTAGGCATCAATACTCCACTGAGCTCGACTCACGTTGAGAGCAATTTCAGTTCTCTCCATTTTCTGAATTTCCTCTGTGAGATTTTTATTCTTGTCCTTCAGTTCCTGGTTTTTTTGTGTTAGATTATCATATCGAGATGTCCAGTTTTGAATTTCTGTTGTTAAATTATTCTTCAAATTTACATAATCTGAACTGAGGTTGCTGTTGATGTTTTTCAGGTTGTTGTTTTCCATCTGTAGAGCTTGTTGGTTGGTTTTCAGCTGGTTCAGCTCGTTTACATCCTTCTCATGAATCTTTGTAACTTAAAAAAAAGAACAAATGTTTCTTAAACGAGAAGGACAAGTTTCCCTTTCGGATTTTGTGTTGTTACTTTTACTACAATACAAAAACGTTCTAATCTGCTTCAGTACCATGTTCGTTCATAAATGTGGGTTACTTTAGTATTTATTACTTTTATTATGTCAAATGAACTATTGCTGTTCTGCTATTATCTAACATCCCTGCTGTAAAACACTAAATCCTAACTTTTACATAAAATATATCATAATTAAATTTGCAATATGGAACATTTTCATTTATTTTATTTATTTATTTACAACATAATACCTCCATGGGGTGTTTAGAGGGGTATAGAGTGAAAGTGCAGTATTTCCTTTAAAAATTATAATTGAGGTAAATATATATTCAAATATTTATTTTGATGGCACGGCATTGGCATTATGCTTACTTTTAAAACCAATAGTGGGAGAGTAGTGGGCACCGCTGCGGATTGCCTAATAGCCTACAGTAAATAGTCCGTAATAGAGAGGCTGGTGGAAAATGGCGGAGTCGGTGGGTCGAGCAGCTGCTTCGGAGCCCTGGGATTTAATTGTCCTTCTCAGGGGGAGGAGCGATTGGAGAGGACTGGGGGCCAGAGTGGGTTTGGGTGAGGATTTTTTGCGGCATCGGAAAGCACGCAGGGTCATGAGCCTGATGCCCCAACAGCTGGAGGTCTTGTTCTGTTGTTGTAGCTGTGGCATCCCGATGTTGCTGTGGTGTTCGTGTTCCATAAGCACCTTTAAGTTATTTGATTCATTACAAACAGTCAATTATTGAAATTAGTCCTCTGAAAAATATGCCTCAGACATGAATAAATAGTAAATTTTTTGTTCATTTAATGATATAGTATTTGGATTTTTGGTGCAGATGATTAGATTAGATTAGATTAGATTAGATTAGATTAGATTAGATTAGATTAGATTAGATTAGATTAGATTAGATTAGATTAGATTAGATTATCGGGATCATCACATACTTACAATAAACACAGAGTCCAATGATGACCAACACCAGAACCACACACAGAGTCCCAAAACAACAAGGCAGCAGCTGAAATCGTCTTTCTGTTTTCTTATCTGTCAGGAGTTCTGCTGAATCTAAACAACAAACACACTCACACAACTTTATCACAACTAAACATCATTACACCATTAACAAACATTATGCAGTGTTTAATTTGTTGCTTAGAAACAGATGAAACTTAAACTGTCTCTCAATGAAAACATTCTGACTGTTAATCATTCATAAGAGGAAACATAAATTACTGATATTTAACAGTATTAAACTGTGCGAAGGACAAGAAGACAAATAAACATGGATCCAAAGAAACTTTTGTTACTTTTGATCTTTTGAACATTTTATTTTGTATTTAATAAAAAATACAGTAAAAAAATGACAGATGATGTGGCACTGAATTGTGTCCTGTTGAGTTAAAGACTAACAATAACCAGACCCTTGTGGGGCCCCAGTTAACTTTTTTTAATGACACATTTGTTTGTATTTACATGAATAAACTTACCATGTGTGTCTTGGGGTGTTATCGCAATTTGATCTGTTTGCTCACGTTCCTTCATTTCATCATATACATTCTCATCCTTTTCAGCTGAAACAGTTTGAAGGTTGGTTAGTGTTTATTTCTCTCACAACAAGAGATTTTAAAGAATCACTTAAATAATCACATCATAATCTCCTTTTGCCTGAAATTGTCAGTACCAGTACTGTTTATCACAGTGGTTATGTGGTGTCTAGTTTAGATTTTATTACACAAAAAAGTATATTTTTACCAAACTCTCCCTGACTGGATTTGAAAACTGGAACAATGTTGAAATAACTTCAACTGATTGACGGGTTTTAATCGCTGAAGTAGAAATCATGTTTGAACTTCACCATTTTAAAAACGTACCTTTTGCTTTAGGAGTTTGCGGTTCTGTCGTAGTGTTAACTTTCACTACATCATACACAGTGTGTTCTGTTTGGGCTGAAACAGAAGACTAGTTAGTGTTTAGACGACATAAAAAAAAAAGTTCAAGTTTTAATTGGATTAAAATAAATAATCTCTCTTGTTTTATGTTTTTGATAGATTTCAGTGTTTTTTCTGCTCAGAACATCACAAGTACAGTCGTAGAATATAAAGCACCAACTTGTAAAACATGTCAACAGGTTTCTTTTGAACGACAGCAGGTTTTATAACAGGGATTTTCCTTAAACTCTTGTTAAATGTACCTTTAGCATCAGGAGTTTGCTGCTCTGTTCTATTGTTCAGCTTCACTTCATCATACACAGTTTGTTCTGTGTGCGCTGAAAAAGATTCAGGATTAGTGTGTGTTTAGCAAGCTGTTATACAAAAAACATTTTCATTTTTTTTGTAATAATTTGAATAATTATTTGAAATAAATGATTGTTCTTGTTTGATGTCATCAGTATTCAGTAGTTATTTGCTCGGAACTGTGTATGTTAAGTACCACTGAAAATTTAAAATCAATAATGGTGATTTTAAATGAGAATATAACAATTTATGGTTCACAAGTTAACTTTTACATTCGAAAAATGTTGCATTCACATTAATAAAGATAATTTTCCAGAATAACAGGATTTTTCATTAAGAAAAACATCTGTTTTGTTTCTAAAAAGGAAAATGAGAATAAAAAAATTATTAACTGAACCTGAAAATGAGTTTAAGTTGATGAAATTGACAGATGTTATGTAATTCAAGCATAAAAGTAAAGTTTTTAAAGAAAATGTTCATTTCAAATAAGGTACGATAAAGTTTAATTATTTGTGCTTTGTTTATTTAAATTAAAATACTTCTTCTGTGCCATTTTACTAAAGTCATCATTACCTGATTGATGACATCAGTAAATCCAATAAACATTAAACATGAAAGCAAACAAAAAAAATCAACCATTCATTAAAAATTCTTGCTATTTTTTTTGCTCAATAAAAACAAACTCACCTTCAAACTTGGGTTCCTTCTTACTTTTGATCACCACTGTAGCGTAGTTAACCTCCTCCTCTGCCATTTTTACAGTCTGACTGTTTCGATTCAAATGACTTTTTGACAGAAGTACCACAGAAATAATGTAACAGAGAGTCATTTAGGAGAAGTTTATATTTCCCCTGTTGCTGATCTGTAATTCACAGCTGTGAGAAAGTCAAGCTTCGGCTTTTGGCTGGAAATCATTTGCATATCTGACATATTTTTAAATAAACACAAAACACAGCGAGTTCCAGCATCACAGGTAGATCGTCAT
>SSNP01000010.1:4043656-4065933 GCA_006937955.1 Pachypanchax playfairii | reverse complement strand
AGATTAGATTAGATTAGATTAGATTAGATTAGATTAGATTAGATTAGATTATCGGGATCATCACATACTTACAATAAACACAGAGTCCAATGATGACCAACACCAGAACCACACACAGAGTCCCAAAACAACAAGGCAGCAGCTGAAATCGTCTTTCTGTTTTCTTATCTGTCAGGAGTTCTGCTGAATCTAAACAACAAACACACTCACACAACTTTATCACAACTAAACATCATTACACCATTAACAAACATTATGCAGTGTTTAATTTGTTGCTTAGAAACAGATGAAACTTAAACTGTCTCTCAATGAAAACATTCTGACTGTTAATCATTCATAAGAGGAAACATAAATTACTGATATTTAACAGTATTAAACTGTGCGAAGGACAAGAAGACAAATAAACATGGATCCAAAGAAACTTTTGTTACTTTTGATCTTTTGAACATTTTATTTTGTATTTAATAAAAAATACAGTAAAAAAATGACAGATGATGTGGCACTGAATTGTGTCCTGTTGAGTTAAAGACTAACAATAACCAGACCCTTGTGGGGCCCCAGTTAACTTTTTTTAATGACACATTTGTTTGTATTTACATGAATAAACTTACCATGTGTGTCTTGGGGTGTTATCGCAATTTGATCTGTTTGCTCACGTTCCTTCATTTCATCATATACATTCTCATCCTTTTCAGCTGAAACAGTTTGAAGGTTGGTTAGTGTTTATTTCTCTCACAACAAGAGATTTTAAAGAATCACTTAAATAATCACATCATAATCTCCTTTTGCCTGAAATTGTCAGTACCAGTACTGTTTATCACAGTGGTTATGTGGTGTCTAGTTTAGATTTTATTACACAAAAAAGTATATTTTTACCAAACTCTCCCTGACTGGATTTGAAAACTGGAACAATGTTGAAATAACTTCAACTGATTGACGGGTTTTAATCGCTGAAGTAGAAATCATGTTTGAACTTCACCATTTTAAAAACGTACCTTTTGCTTTAGGAGTTTGCGGTTCTGTCGTAGTGTTAACTTTCACTACATCATACACAGTGTGTTCTGTTTGGGCTGAAACAGAAGACTAGTTAGTGTTTAGACGACATAAAAAAAAAAGTTCAAGTTTTAATTGGATTAAAATAAATAATCTCTCTTGTTTTATGTTTTTGATAGATTTCAGTGTTTTTTCTGCTCAGAACATCACAAGTACAGTCGTAGAATATAAAGCACCAACTTGTAAAACATGTCAACAGGTTTCTTTTGAACGACAGCAGGTTTTATAACAGGGATTTTCCTTAAACTCTTGTTAAATGTACCTTTAGCATCAGGAGTTTGCTGCTCTGTTCTATTGTTCAGCTTCACTTCATCATACACAGTTTGTTCTGTGTGCGCTGAAAAAGATTCAGGATTAGTGTGTGTTTAGCAAGCTGTTATACAAAAAACATTTTCATTTTTTTTGTAATAATTTGAATAATTATTTGAAATAAATGATTGTTCTTGTTTGATGTCATCAGTATTCAGTAGTTATTTGCTCGGAACTGTGTATGTTAAGTACCACTGAAAATTTAAAATCAATAATGGTGATTTTAAATGAGAATATAACAATTTATGGTTCACAAGTTAACTTTTACATTCGAAAAATGTTGCATTCACATTAATAAAGATAATTTTCCAGAATAACAGGATTTTTCATTAAGAAAAACATCTGTTTTGTTTCTAAAAAGGAAAATGAGAATAAAAAAATTATTAACTGAACCTGAAAATGAGTTTAAGTTGATGAAATTGACAGATGTTATGTAATTCAAGCATAAAAGTAAAGTTTTTAAAGAAAATGTTCATTTCAAATAAGGTACGATAAAGTTTAATTATTTGTGCTTTGTTTATTTAAATTAAAATACTTCTTCTGTGCCATTTTACTAAAGTCATCATTACCTGATTGATGACATCAGTAAATCCAATAAACATTAAACATGAAAGCAAACAAAAAAAATCAACCATTCATTAAAAATTCTTGCTATTTTTTTTGCTCAATAAAAACAAACTCACCTTCAAACTTGGGTTCCTTCTTACTTTTGATCACCACTGTAGCGTAGTTAACCTCCTCCTCTGCCATTTTTACAGTCTGACTGTTTCGATTCAAATGACTTTTTGACAGAAGTACCACAGAAATAATGTAACAGAGAGTCATTTAGGAGAAGTTTATATTTCCCCTGTTGCTGATCTGTAATTCACAGCTGTGAGAAAGTCAAGCTTCGGCTTTTGGCTGGAAATCATTTGCATATCTGACATATTTTTAAATAAACACAAAACACAGCGAGTTCCAGCATCACAGGTAGATCGTCATATTAAAAAAAATGTTAATTTTTAACTTAACCTTTGCATGTTTGTTAATTATTGCTATTACTTGTGTTTCATATTGAGCTTTACTTAGTGAGATATGACCAAAAGCTAAAGGTTCAATGAGGGTAAGCTGTAAGTACAATGTTTGAATTTTTTTTTGTTCCTATTTAAAATTTTCTGTTAGATTTTCAGATCAAATTAAACAGAAACAAAAATGAGGACAACTAATAAATTATTCAACCTCCATTTCCATTTGTATTTGGTTTGGAATCATTTACAACTCAGATTTCATTTGGGGATAAATCTGCTTTAAAAAGAAAATATGAGTAAAAATTATTTCTTATCTAAATATTTCACGTTTCTTTGTAGAAAGTGTCTGTTAAATAAACTGTGAGATTTATTTTAAAAAAGTTTTTTCTTGTCCTTGAATTAGGGCAAAGCACATCGTGTGAGACACATGAGAGAGAAAGTCTCAGCCAATGAGAAAGCTGCATGTTCCTTACCTGTGGAGTACAGAGAGACTGTGACACCTGGCAGCTGCTGTATTTGGAATCAAAGGGACAAAAGACAGAAAAAAGTTGGATGATGATAGTTTCAGACATTCTTACATGGATTTACAGTAATGGTGTGGTTTTTAATGGATTGTGTTGCCATCCAAAATTTCATGCACATGACAGTAAACGTCTAGTGACCAAGCCAATCGATTTGGTGTATCACATGTGAGTCGCAGGACTTACAGTCAGTTCTGTCAGCTTACCATATTATCATACCATCATGTTTAAGGAACAGTTGAGTTGGCTGCATGATGCAGCTCATCTTAGGCTCATTACGAGTTAATAAGTCATTTCTTCAGTGTGATTTTTTTAATATTTGGTCTGATTTTCTTATATTTATTTTTTGTTTGCACTAGAGAGATGCAATCTGCCATAAGTAAATTCCTTATATGGCCTCATACTTGGCGAATAACATTGATTCTGATTCTGATATTTAGCATTGCCATGGAAATATGAGGTAAAATATTTAAAAGATTAGTAGAAGACTTTAGTATTATAAAGACAAATGTCTACTGAGCATATTAAAGTTAGAATCATATTTGTAGGTCAAAGTGTGTTGACACAATAAGCTTAAATTTTAGGGTTTCAGTGATGGCTGTTTTTTTTTTCATGGATTCAGACATTTTTTTGTAATGAGGAATGACGCAGCTCCCTCTGCTGGTCAAAAAGCAGCAGCAACCTTCTGATAAAGTTTAAAAGTGCTACAAGAAAATGAAAAAAAGCTTTCAAAGTAATCTTAAAATAGGTCTTTAGAAAAACGTCAGCTATTTGAAAATGCTAAGTTAGATTTTTAAAAACTGTTGATCAGAATTTTTTTATGTTTGTGTTTTCAGATTATTCACCATAAATACGTTTCTTGTTATTTTGTTCATATGATTCAGCGCATTTATACTAATAGAGAAGCAAGTTTTTGTGCAAAAATGATGATACATTTGTAAATTTTTTATAACATTATAACTATTGTGAATTATTGCAACTAAAAACATATAAAATGTTTTTTAAATATTTTTTTAAAAATGGCTGAACAACGTTTTCCATAATGTGCTTCAGGTTTTCAAACCTTCTGAGAAATTCAGAATCAGTTTTTTTTGGCTAGTGTGTGACACACACGGAATTTGGCTTCGGTTCAGTTTTACTCAACATACAGGAAATAAGTGACTACAGACACATGAAGACATAAATAGACATGAACAGACATAGTGCAGAGACATAAGAATTACTGGAAGTAGAAACAAGCCACAATCTATTAATTTATCAAAAAAAATTTCCCTATACAACATTTTACTGGTTTATTTACAGTTTAAAGACAGTGAGCGATGTAGTCTTTCTAAAAATTAAAAACATGCTGAATAAATGGACCTCAGACAGAAATAAAAAGTATGTTTGTTGTGAACAATTTATCTTGAACTTTGTTTTAAATAAAGTTTCATTCATTTAAAGGACCCTTTAAACACAGATGCGAAGATTAACCCCAACTCCTAACGTGTTCAACAAAAAAGTCAAATAATCCCCCTAATGGACATAAATGTAGGTTTACGTTCACATTTATGTAATAAGCATTTCTTCACTTCAAGCACACAATAACCAGAACAAACAAGGTCAAGCTTCTGAAAACAACCCAAAGGGCACACAAACAACGAGCTTCTGATGGAATCAACTTTCTTTTTCTGTTAAAGGGGGGATATGGAATATTTTCATTAAACGCTATATTTATAACAAAATAATGCCTCCAAGGGGTGTTTAGAGGGTTGTAGAATGAAAATACAGCATTTCCTTGAAAAATAATTAAAAATTTGAAGTAAAATATTAGAAAATATTAATTTTGGCGGGCATGACGGCATCTTGTTTACATCTACCAGCCAATAGCTGGCAGAGCAGTGGGCATCATTTTGAGTTGCCTAATACCGTAAATAATCCAACACAGTGAGGCTGGTACTGTGGAGTCTGGCACCCAGATGGCTGAAGGCTTTGTGCTTTGTTATTGTGTTCTGAGTTCCATATCTCACCTTTAATAAATCATGTATGAACAAGTATGAAAACTTTATTAGGATAGAAAATAAATACAAGTAAAACCTGTTTTAGTGTTCTTATCTGGCTGAATGAGTAGATCATTTACTTCTTTTAAAATGTCTGAAAAAGGAAATAAGTTAATCTTCTAACATCCACATGGAAGTTGCTTTTTATTCTCATGATTTGAATATCAAGTTAAAAAGGATATCTACGTCAATTCAGTGGAACCTTTTAGTAAAAACAATTCTAGGAAATGATATACAGTTATATAACACTGGACTTTTAACACAGGTTTGTGTGTGCATTGGAATTGTGGACAGTCACCCAACTAGACCTTTAAACATACTTTCATATAGTGAATTAGAACTAAAGACAATTGTATAATTTCAGACAGATGTAGGTGCAGACAATGACATAATGACAAGAGGTGCAGGACAGGAATTGGCACGACCATATAAGGAACACTGACTGTTAAAGCCAGAACATCATAGACACCCTAACACAAACCTAACTAATCCCTGTGCAACAGTGAACTAAAACCAATAAAAAAAAACGCAAACAAAAGAATAACCCGTGGAATCCTGACACTTGTCATGTCATGACAAGACGTGTTTTTGGAAAAATCAAGAAAACTGATCAGAATGTGGAAAGATTTTGTTGACCCCCCAAAAAAACTTTTCATTTGCTAACAAGTACTAAGAAAAAAATGGATAAAGAAAATAGACACCTGGATTACTTTCCTTTCCGTAGTAAAGAAATCTCCATCAACTGTCTGCTGCAACATTCATTCATCATTCGGAATGATTTAGTTGAAACAGAAATGCATCACTATATGAAACATTTTCTATCATTTAACGTTCAAATAGTTACACATAGAAATTTGAGCTTCTTTCTTCCTGTTCCTCAATCTACTGTGACTCTGAATATCTGATGTTTAAACAGATAAAGCTTTCTTTTCACAGATCCATGCGTTCCTGTCTATACAGCTTACTGATCTCCATCCCTGGTTCTGAACAGAAATCACACACTGACCATCTGTTGCAGGTTGTTGTATCCAGGTCCTGAGAAAAAAAGCTTGTTACATAAAAACTGATAAATTTGATCATTTAAAGTGTTAATAAAGATGTTTTTCTTACTGATTGGTCAGGTTAGTTCCATCGAGCCATTTCCAGTTCCCTCCTTCAGCTCTCAGACCGATCCAGTATCGTTTATTATCATTTCCAGCAGCACTGATACTGTTGACATAAGTCTGAGGAGAATGTGAGAAAAATACAAGAAATATTTTATCTCTAATAGTCTAACAATATAGTTAAGTTCATAAAAACTGTGTCACAGTTCCTCCATCACCTTTTCATTTCCATCAGTAACAACAGTCAGATCAGAAGCTTTTTCTTTGCAGTCGTCTCGTGCTCCTTCCCAGGTTCTCTGATCAGCTTTTTCAGCATTATTATACACATAACAGCTGGACTGTTCTTTTAACCAGCCATCCTGACAAGCTGCACATGTTCTTCCTGAAACAACAGAGGATTGTCTCATAAATATCAAAACTGTATCATAATATTCCTGGTTATTTCTGAACATAATGAGATATGAACACACCACCATCTCTTTTGGGACAGTAGGCATCAATGCTCCACTGAGCTCGACTGACATTGAGCTCGTTCTGGATCGTTTTTATTGTTTGTATTTGTTCTGTCAGGTTTTTCCTCTCGTCCTGCAGCTCCTGGTTTTGTCTCTGCAGTTTCTCATTTAGTGACGTCAAGTTTTGTGATTTTGCAGTCAGATTTTTGATGTTCTCATCTAAGACAGTGGCAGCTTTAGTCAGATTCACAACCTGGATTTTCAAATTTTCATTATTTGATCTTAGTCCGTCATTGATGTTCGTCAGGTTTTGATTTTCCTTCTGTAGAGATGTTTTTTTCTCGTTCAGCTGGTTCAGCTCACTTAGATCATGCTTATGAAATGATGCAACTGCAAAATAAAAGTTTTTAACAGATTTTGAATATTTTTTATTGTTTCATTCATTTATTTTGTAAAATAATCATCATAAAAAGCTTGGAACATTAATTAATAAATAAATAACATTACAAATGGAATAAAAAAAATAGAAAATCAGAAATCAGATACTGTGACTTTTCTTCAATTATAGTTTCACATACTTACTATAAATACAGAGTCCAATGATGCTCAACACCAAAACAAGGCAAAGAATCCCGAAACAAGAAGCGAGCAAGTGATAGTGTTGAATTCTTCTTTCTGCATCTAAACAACAAATATGAACATAACAAAATTAAACTTAAATACATTTATATTCTGTCTTATCTTGTCTGTACTTATTTAGTACAGTATTTACTTAGTGATACAGTTGAAGTATCAGTAGAATAAAACATGTATTTAGAGTGATCATACTATAAGCTTCAGTTTAGATAAATTATCTTATATTGTCACTAAACCTGCTGCATCTGAAATGTTAATTTCAAAACATTTTGTTTGACACAGATAAATACATATTATGAATCGTAAACTAGATACTTGACAAACAAATTTACAATTTGTGTTTACAACAAGTCCTTTTCTATTTATCCTTTTTTTTGCAACTCACCTTTTGCATTAAATGTTTGCTGATCCGTTTTATTATTCTCCTTCACTTCACTGTACACGGTCTCTTCCTCCTTTTCTGACAGATTCAAAAACTAGTTATAAGCTAGAAAAACAGAGTTTTATGACTTTAAAAAAAATCTACTATTATAAATCATTGTATTATCAGTAAAGATTTTTGCAGATGTAACATTTTTCTCAGCATATTTCAAAGCAAGATTGATAAATTTTACACACTGGGTAGCAACACTGTTTATTTGCAGCATCAAGGTCCTGGGTTTGAAACCGGGTCAGGACCGTTCTTTATGAAGTTTTCATGTTCTCCTCGTGCATGTGTAGTTTTTCTCTGGGCACTGAGGCACAAGGTTGATTGGCAACTCTAAACTGACCCTTGGTGTAAGTGGTTGTCTGTCTAAATGTGGTCCTGTGATGGACTGGCAACTGTACCAGGTGTAGCCAGTCAGGCACCAGCTCCCTGCAACCCTAACAGGTACAGAAACTGAATGTCTGACTTTAAAAACAACAACTTTACCATTTTTATTCACAGTATGTTTTTGTGTTTTCTTTTTAAGCAACTCACCTTTTACATCCAACTTTCTCTGATCTTTTACATTGTTTACCTTCACTTCATCATACACCATCTCTTCATTGTTTTTAAAGGTACAGTATGTAAGAATTAGACCTTGTTGTCAAATCCAGATCCTGCAGTTCATGTAGGAAAACTAAACATCTGCTCTCAGCCACTCACCCCCTCCCCTCCTTGATTTATCTGTTGGGTCACCAGCTCTGATGTTGATTCTCATTTAGTTTCTCTTGTATTTGTTTAATTTTTGGGAATATCTGAAGGTCTATTTGTTCAGCGTTGAGTTTACCTAAGTGCGTTTGAACGCCCCATCACGTGCAGCTCGGCTGTTCAGTTGGAAGGATGTGGTGGTTTCTTACTTTTTGCTGCTGCTTGTTGTGGAATTACAGCTGCTTGTGTTGAAGACTTGCAGACTCACATGTGATTCGTTATGGAACCAGGAAGTCTGGACGTGTAAATAATGATTCTGGTCATTCTGGACTAGTTTTTTTAAAATGACCGAAACTAGCGACCACCCAACTGGCTGAGATCAAAATCTATTACAATGGGACTTTATTTTCAACATCAGTGGGATATTAGACTGTTGTGTGAGTATTTCACTGTAAAATTCTTACATACTGTAGCTTTAACTGAGAGATTCAGAAACCAGTTAGAAGCTATTTCTTCTTTATAAGTAAATCTATCATTATACTTTTTTTGCATTATTTGCATATTTCTCAGAATATTATACAATACATGAAACTGTCTTTTACACGGAATTTTACATTTTCACAAGCTGTAGGAAGTGCGTCATGTATAAGAAGTAGGTTGGACAAAATACCTAACTTACATACTTTTGTTTAAAAAAACCATCAAACTGCATGTTTATCTGCAAAATCTAACACATACAATCCTCAAACTATTAGATATTAGAGTTCTTAGAGACGATTTATGTTTCATTCCAACAGGATTTTTTATTCTGAAGAGATTTTTGTTGGTTTTTATTAAAGATTAAACTGAACCTGTGTTTTTTTGAGATGCAGTATGTTCATCTGTCAAAAATTGTTTCTCTATCTGTTTCTCTCCATTTCATCTTCAAGCCATGTTTTTTTAAAGGAGAAGTATTTTAGAACACTTGATAAAAGCAGAAGTTTCTCTAACTTTATGTTTGTTTTTTTTCTTTTTAGCATGAGAAACATCATGATGGTGGTGTTTCATTAAAGATAGTTTCCCCTGTGTTCAAATAAAAAATAACATCAGTCCTTGGTTAAATACATACAGCAGCGGGAACAAACATCAGTCGATGTAAATCTACAATACTTAACTCTTTCATGCATGAGTTATTATATACAGAATTTTTTATTTTTGGTCAAGTTTGAACTGTATTTTTTTCTACTTATTTTCTTTAAAAAACATTAAATTTTCAAATATTTGTTTCATTTTTTAACTGCAATAATGTATTAAATGAACATGTCAGTGTTATTATTTTTGGATTACATACTCCTGATAATAATATATGAATACACACACTACCAGTGGGTGACAGTGATGACTAAAGTCAGAGATGGTGACTTACGTGCCAATAAATTAAAAAAATAACCAGACAAGTACAACAAAACAGCTTTTTGATTAGATGCCCACTGAAGGGGAAACTATGTGTATGAAAGGGTTAAACAGGAAGAGAAACTGGTTTGCAAGTGTGAAATATCTCAGTGTAACAGCGGTTTAGACACTAAAAGTGTTTTTTCTTCTGGTTGCATGTAACAGTTACAGAGTCTGAGAAATCTTCTAAAATCATTGAAGAGAAAAAAAAACATTTCTCTTGATCCACTCATGCACAAACAACAAAACATTGTTGTTTTTCTACACATAAGCACAAAAGGTTCTTTCCTAACCAGCTGTTTCTCAGTCAACTTTTACCAATGGTTATTCTGAAAAGATGTCGAGGGAACTTTAACAACATCACACAAAGGGCTCAAGAAAGACATTCCAGTTGTAGAATTATCTTTATGTACTGATAAATAAACTTTACTTACCTTTTGCTTGGGGTTTATTCCTATTTTTGAACACCACTGAAGCATAGCTCACCTCTTCTTCTGCCATCTCAAGTCTGACTGACAAATTCAGCCTGAGGTTCAGACAGAAATACTGCAACACTTGATCAACAGAGCATCATTGAGGAGAAGTGGGTGCTAACTCTGTGTAAACTCTCTCACTCAAACTTCTGCTTTTAGCTAATAACTTAATTGCACGCAAGTCTGATGTGGAAACAAACTTCAAACTACTGACAGTTTATTTGTCGTTGTAAAGTTGTTGTAATACAAACTGCGATAACCCTTTTACTGATCCACATACAGCTCCAATATAAAAGAAATAGAAAAATAAGATCTGATATTTTTACTTTCCACCACTGGTGGGCAGTAATGTGAATCTTTGATTTGAGCATTTATGTTCAGTGACGTGTGAAAGTTTAGAATAAAGGCATTAAAAAACTGAGCCAATGACGGCCATTATCCATGTGGTTTATTTGGAGTAATGATAATGTGGATGTGGAGCGATTTAAAGCAAATTGACAACATGACTTTGCAGCAGAATGAGTGTGTTGTCATGCAGATTTGGAGGGGGAGGACTTCTTCTATCAAGCTGAAGAGTCCCTCTTGGAGCAGAGTGATATCCTTTGACAGCAGAAGGAGCAACTATATCCTGCCGTTTGGTGCGCTGCCTCACAGTAAAGGAGTGAGGAAGGGTATACTTGACCATGCAGTAGGGGAACAAAGCAGGGTGCACCATGTTGGCACAGCGCCAGGTTAACAGCCTCAAGGGAGAGGAGGATGAGGAGGTGAGGAATCTGTAAAAGGGAGAGAGGTGGATCACATGATGCAGAAGATGACAGCTGGCAGGTTTTGCTCACTGAAGGAGGTCTGAATCCGGAGCTTTGAAAAGCCTGTATAGGTTATCTCAGAGTGAAGGATTAGAGTCAATGTAGAGCCTGAACTGACTGAAGGTTTCTAGAGACTGATCACAACACACAACAACACAAATGCCCACCAATACTTGCCCAGTTAAAGGTCTTAAAGAGGATTTTGCTCTGAATGAGAAGCTCAACCGCTGTTTGTTGTTTTTCAAATTGTAAATTTGACATTTAAATTTGCTAAAAAAAATCCTCTTTACCACCTTTAAGAAACAAGGTCCAGATCAAGGCTGGTATGATGTCACAGTCCAGGTAATGAAAGCATTCTGTGCTCTGTTTTTGTGCATGGGTCTGGTGAAAAACTGAGCTGGATTTTGGCCAACACTGGAAAAATGATGACAGGACTAGATTTCAATCCATCCTGTCTTTCCTGTACTTTTCCAACAATGAGGAGTGTGTTGAGAGAGGACATCCAGGTCACAACAAACTCTGGATACCATCATCCAACTCTTTCAAGAGGTTTATGGTTTATCCAAGGAGCTGTCATTGGATGAGATAACCGTTGCTGTCAGAGGAAGATTCACTTCGAAGCCTGATAAAAAAGCCTTTTTTTCTAAGTGAGACTAAATCAAGTTTCTTGATTTCTTTTTACCCTCTATTATCTCAATGTTTTGCACAAAAATTGTTTCAATTTATAAAGATTTTTTAGACATTTTTATATTAAACAAACTAAAGATATGCTGACTATTTAAACAGTCCTTTCAGAAAAGAGTTTTATCATGGTGTTTCTAATTAACAAGCTTATGATAAACACAGATATGCGGATCACCAAAATGACAAAAAGGATGCAGAGATAACAAGAAGTTAGACGATGGTAAATAAAAATAATAATAAACGAGGACAAAACCACACAAGACCTGTTTCAGTATTTATTTATGGCACAACTTTGACTTAAAGACACAGAAAAAAACTGTTTGTTTGTTTGTAATGGTAGAGCAAGAAAAACTTTCATTATGTATCAGCACCTCAATGTGTTTAAAAAAAAATTGGGGCAGAAGAACAAATAAAACTGTTAGGATTATTGTTTAAATTTAAACTTATTTAACTTCAGAAGCACTTCTGCTGTATACTGTTGTTTTTCTGTCTGTTTGTTTTAACTTACAGAATGCTAAAAAAAAAAATCTGTTCCCCCAAAAAAACTACTTTCTTTTCATTTCTAATAAGTGATAAAACAAAGAGGAGTGTGCTGCAGCATCTTCTCAGACTTCCTCCTCCATCTTCAGTCTATGATTTATCTAAGATGAAATGAACTCACTCAAACAAAAAAAGTTACAGCTCAGGAGAAAATAATATAAAAAAAGATCCTGGTTACAATCAAAAGCAGAATGTTTTTGCAAAGTTTTTTATTTTGATTTTATTCTGGAAAATGAGAAAATTAAGCCTCATAAGTCTGTAATTAACAATTCATCCCAAGAAAGAAAAACCCTAAAGATTCATCAACAGTCTGCTGCAACATTCATTCATTCATCATTCAGACTGATTTATTTAAAAAACAGAAGTCCATATGAAACATTTTCTATCATTTATCATTCAAATAGTTACACAAAGAAATTTGAGCTTCTTTCTTCCTGTTCCTCAATCTGCTGTGACTCTGAATATCTGATGTTTAAACAGATAAAGCTTTCTTTTCACAGATCCATGCGTTTGTGTCTGTACAGCTCACTGATCTCCATCCCTGGTTCTGAACAGAAATCACACACTGACCATCTGTTGCAGGTTGTTGTATCCAGGTCCTGAGAAAAAAAGCTTATTAGATAAAAACTGATAGATTTGATCATTTAAAGTGTTAATAAAGATGTTTTTCCTACTGATCAGTCAGGTTAGTTCCATCGAGCCATTTCCAGTTCCCTCCTTCAGCTCTCAGACCGATCCAGTATCCATTAATATCAGATCTAGCAGCACTGATACTGTTGACATGAGTCTGAGGAGAATGTGAGAAAATTAAAGTAATTTAAACATTTTACACAGTTTGTCAACATAAAATCCTTTTCAGTTCATATCAGCTGTGAGTTCCTTCATTACATTTTCCTGTTCATCAGTAACAACAGTCAGATCAGAAGCTTTTTCTTTGCAGTCGTCTCGTGCTCCTTCCCAGGTTCTCTGATCAGCTTTTTCAGCATTATTATATGCATAACAGCTGAACTGTTCTTTTAACCAGCCATCCTGACAAGGTTTACATGTTCTTCCTGAAACAACAGAGGATTGTCTCATAAATATCAAAACTGTATCATTATATTCCTGGTTATTTCTGAACATAATGAGATATGAACACACCACCATCTTTTTTGGGACAGTAGGTATCAATGCTCCACTGAGCTCGACTGACATTGAGCTCGTTCTGGATCGTTTTTATTGTTTGTATTTGTTCTGTCAGGTTTTTCCTCTCGTCCTGCAGCTCCTGGTTTTGTTTCCTCAGTTCTTCATTGTTTGATGTTGAGTTTTGGTTTTCTGAAGTCAGAACTGAGATTTTGTATTTTGAGACACAATTACAAGACACATGACATCAATGTGATTTCAAGTGTATTCTTTTAAAAAAAGAGCAAGATTTTATTTCTTTACATTATTTTGTCCTGTATTTATTGCTTTTCATATTTTGACCCTCCATTATCTGTATGTTTTGCTTTGATTCTGCTTCTTAAAATTCTCCAACTTAAAAACTGGTGTTTGTAAATAAAACATAGATGTTGATGATAAGTAAGACATTTAGTTTATATATTTTTAAATACTTCAGACATGAGCGGGGTGTCATATTTTCATTTACATACTAAATAATGAAGCTAAGTGATATAAATTCTGCTTTATAATCCGTTTCACATTATTTTATTCAGTAATTAACTTTGATCAGTATTTAAAAGATAAAAAGTCTGAAATTAAAGATAGTGACAAATAATCTACTGAAACTTTTCTTCAAAAAATTAATTCAATTACACTTTCACACTTACTATAAATACAGAGTCCAGTGATGATCAACACCAAAACAAGGCAAAGAATCCCAAAACAAAAAGCCAGCAGCTGATAGTGTCGACATCTTTTTTCTGCATCCAAACAACAAATATGAACATAATGAGATTATTCTGTCTGTGATATGGAAACATTAAATAAATTACTTTTTTTGAATAACAGTCTGAAAATATAATCATCATTTACCACTAAAAAGTAATGGACAAAATAACTTTTCATTGTTTTGCCAATTATCTTGAATTTTCCTTTTAATAATGCCTTTCACTTCTATTTTACAATATTTGACTGTTATTTTGATATTATTGTTCTGTTACGGCCCTCAAGCCGTACTCTTTTTTTTTTGTGTGCACCTGCTGCTGCCTTTGTTTTCGAGGTGCCGTCCCTTAAACCTGAAGATTGCTGTCAGCTGATGGGGATCAGCTGATTGGAGGCCTTAAAAGAACAGAACTGGAAGAGACGGGGGAGGAAGGAGCTGACTAATTTTTCCTCCCCTTGTTTAAACTGTTTTTTTAATAAAATCTGTGAAACTTTTCGTTTTGCATACGTCCTTCATTCCTTGTGCTAGTTTTCTTCCTTTTCAGTTTACCTTTATTGGAGCCTGGGATGTAGCAGTTCCTTATAGATTATCTTGCTGTTTTTATGCATATTCATTCTCTTTCACTCTAATATGAGTTGGAACCCAGAGGAATGAGACTGTTAATCCCATAATCTGAATCATAATGTTGGATTTTTACCCTTTAACTACCGGAGTTTTCTCAACAAATTGACATCAGTGACTTAGTTTTTTAATTTCCTTTATAACTCTAATGTTTCATGTGTGACTGCAAATAAATGTTCTGCTAAAATCAAAGATTTGGTGGTAGTAAATAAAAATACCAATGATGCATTTAAAGGCCCGTTTATTTTTATTCAGAGGATGAAGCTGGTGCAATTCTGCTACTTCCATGGAGGATTAAACCAGCTAACCATGAACTAGAATCCAAACATATTATGATTTTGTGTCTTTTATCCACTAAACTGCCAACAACAATGTCAATATTTGTGCTGAATAAACTGGGAATTCTTTTTTTATTCTTTTTCCTGATAAAAAAACTGAGTTCTGGAACTATCACTGCAACTCTGACAAACTAACTGAGAATGAGGGAAGTACAGTATTTATGTTTAGGGAGAGTGAAGACTGAATGGGGAGCTGGGGAAGAGGAAGCAGGGGTTATTAACAGGACGGGAAAAATGTGTAACAATTAATTAGAGAACAAACAGAAGAGCTGATGATATCTAAACACAAGGAACTGAAACTGAATCACAAAGATGCCACGGGGACTGAAAGGACAACATAAAATAATCAATCAGAACATGAGAAAACAAAATAAAACAAGAAAACTCCTGACTCATATACAAACAGGAAACACAAAAACCCACCAAAATAAAAAAAAACCCATAAGAAAATAAAAACAAAACAAACTACAAACCCTGACAAATGCTGAGAAATACATTAAATAAATTGTAAATTAGATACATTTGAAACCATAATTACTGATAATTTGCACACAACCACTTTACAATTTTTATTTTAAACAAGTCAGTTTTTTATTTATCTTTTTTGTGGCAACTCACCTTTTGCATCCAACGTTTGCTGATCCGTATTATTGTTCACCTTCACTTCATCGTACACTGTTTCTTCTGCCTTTTCAGCTGAGAGAATAAAAAAAAATAGTTTAGTTGGATTTCTTTAAAAACAAATACATTTTTATACTGTCAGTAAATGTTTTTGAATTTTTATCAGCATATCATAAAGCTGTGAAACTGTTTTTTTACATGAAAACAATTACAAAATTTTATACAGTAATTACATAAATGAAGTATGTGCTGTACAAGAAGTAGGTTGGACAAAATCACTAACTTGCAAACTGTTTTTTACATGGAAACAATTACACAACTTTACACTTACACAAGCTGTAGGAAGTGTGTCATATATAAGAAGTAGGTTGGACAAAATCACTAACTTGCATACTTTTGCCAAAAACAACTTCAAACTGCATGTTTATCTGCAAAATCTAACACATACAACCCTCAATCTATCAGATAATAGAGTTCTTAGAGACTGTTTCTGTTTTATTCTGAATCTGTGTTAAACTGAGATTTTCATCTGTCAAACACTGTTTCTCTACCTGTTCCTCTCCATTTCATCCTCAAGCTATGTTTTTTTTAAAGAAGAAATATTTTTGGACACTTAATAAAAGCAGAACTTTCTCTAACTTCATGTTTTTTTCTTTACCTTTTAGCGTGAGAAACATAATGATAGTGACGTTTCATTAAAGATAGTTTCTCCTGTGTTCAGTTAAAAAATAACATCAGATTTTTGACAAATACGTACAGTTTAGATATGATTTCATAAAGTGCAGGTGTTGACATTTTATTTTCTGCACCTAAACTTCTATATTTTTGTCGATCGATGGAAAACTACCAATTCTTTCATAAGTTTGTGTAGATTCGAAGTCATCCAGAACATGTCTATTCTTTTCAAGAGATGGAAAATAAATAAAAAAAAAACAAAAAAACATTTGAACTCTTTCATGCTGAGTTTTGATCCTCAGTCAAGACGTTTTCGTTTTATTGAATTTCAGGCCTGAAAAATACAACTTTGTGTCGTGTTTCAGCTCTGGGTTTTATCATGTTTATCTCATCCAGTCATGCTGTTCTGTCACTGAGTTAATGTACCTCCAGCTTTAACCTCATTCTGTTCCTGGCCCTATAAAAATTGCACTCTGTTAGTCTATTGTCAGGTTCTCACATGCAAATGTTCTTGTACCATGTCAAGTCCGCTTTGTTCCTTAAACCTACATTAATATCACATTTTGTATTTTACTTCTGTCTGCTAATGCATTCCTGCACTTCCTGCTCCAGTGTTTCATCATTCTTTGAACTTTGTTTTTCACTTCATTGGCAAAAAACGTGGAATTTACAAACAGATTTTCATTCATCTACTCAGGTACATGATATGTTTCTACTATGAAAAATAATGAAAAATGTATTTAACAAGCATAACATGTACCATGATGATACAGTCTTTATAATACCGTATATGAATATAGATATCACCAGCGAGTGGAGGTCTGTGGAGTGATGTACTGAAGTCAAAGGTGGTGACTTATGAGTAAATAAACAACAAATAACCAAACGTGTACAAGGAAAGAGTTTTTGACCAGCTGCCTAAAACTATGTCAGGCTAATATGGGCTCAAAGCAGGAAGACATTATCTTTAGGTACTGGTAAATAAACTTTACTTACCTTTTGATTGGGTTTTTTTCTTATTTTTGAACACCACTGAAGCATAGCTCACCTCCTCTTCTGCCATCTGTAGTCTGACAGATTAATTCAGCCTGAGGTTCAGACAGAAATACCACAAGATTTGTTCCACAGAGCATCATTTAGGAGAAGTTGATATTTCCTCAGACTAAAATATTTCACTCAAGACCCTGAGAAGCTAAAACTTCTGCTTTTAGCTGAAAACTCAATTGCATATTAACCTGCTCTAGAAACAGATTTCAAACTACTGACAGTTTATTTGTTGTTGTAAATTTACAATAAGGCGACATAGTTTGCAAATCTGGATTTCTTCTGATGAACCCAATTCCAATGTCTAAATAGTCTGTTCTTGTTAAAGTCTATGTATCTCTCTCAGTGAACAACTTGGAGTTTTGATCAAGGTACAAATTGTACAAGTCACAGACAGTCCTGTGAGCTCTAGTTCTGCTTTGAAGGCGTGTCAGCAATGATGCAGATCACAGCGTGCAGAGATGACAAGCTTCTTTGTCTAAATGGTAAAATGGTAAATGGCGTGCACTTGTATAGCGCTTTAATTAGGTCCTACGACCCCCTAAGTGCTTCACACTACAGTTTTTTTTGTCATTCACCCATTCACACGGGAGAGGTTAGGGGCTAACACTCACACAACCCGATGCGCAGATCGGGGGGCAACATGGGGTTCAGTGTATTGCCCAAGGACACTTCGACATGTGGTGGTGGAAGCAGGGATCGTTCCACCAACCTTCAAGTTGGAGGACAACCGCTCTAACCACTGAGCCACAGTCGCCCCCAGTCTATGAAAAGAGGAAAAAATATATAATATATATATAACACTGATAAATGAGAATAAGAAACGATAAATAATATTACATTTCAGAAAAAAAACAACTCATTCTTGTAGTTTAAAGTCATGTTGAAGGTGGAATAAGACTAATCTTCATAATGTATCAGCAGTATCACCTCGGTTGTAACACAATTTTTTGTTGCATAACAGAGACCCTCTTTATGTTAGTCGAAAGAAAGAAATATGGACTGTAGACCAACCTAAATTGTTATACCAAAAAGCGATCTGGGTGTCTGTTAGATGATCTTATGTCAAACATGCAGCTTTCATCAAATAAAAACATGTTTTCGTAGTTGAATCATTTTAAATCTTGCGCTTTTATTTATTTTCCTATATTAATCCCCCGTGGGGAAATTCAGCTCTGCATTTGATCCATCCTCACCGTGAGGTGAGGAGCAGAGGGCAGCCATCTTGGACAGCACCCAGGGGGGCAGTTGTGGGGTTCAGTATCTTGCCTAAGGATACTTCGACACGTAGCCTCTTCTGGGACCAAGTTCCAGTCTCCCAATCGGAGGATGACCTCCTTCTCGATAAACTACGACCGCCCTGAGGCAGCAGCGGGTTCAGTATCTTGCCCAAGGATACTTCGAAATATCTTGCCGGCACCAGGGATCGAACCCGCCATCTTACGAACGTAGGGGAATCTCCCTTCTGCTTGACTACACCGTCCGTTGAGACATGGGACAACTTAAAAACGACTAGAATCATTATGTTAACGGGACATAATTCTAATGGGTTTCGTTAGTTTAGTTTTACTTTCGTAACTTCAGAATTCAGACTGGCAGTGATGTGCTGTGATGTGATGTGATTTCTCTAAGGAAGGGGGTGTTTGTCATCTACCTGCTGAGTCTGAGTGAGCGCGTCATCGGGGCAGATGGTCTAAGGAGCTGCATAACGGATTGTTTATTTAACAATCAAGCTCCAGCTGACCGTCGGCTCAATCAGGAACGGGTCAGTTCAGCAGCCAGACCACCGGGAGAATTCCTGGTTATCCTGACGTTTAGACCGCCTCTGGTCAGATTTGTGATTATCTAATAGGCGCATGGCAACAGCATGGCATCAACTTTAATCCTCTTTTCTTTTAGTTTTTGGCTTTCAACATTTTTTACCCTCTACTATCTGCATGTTTTGCACAAAAATTATTTTTTGAAAAGATTTTGAGACATTTTACATATAAAATTGCTGATTCATTGATTCTTTTAGAAAAAAGCTTTTTCATGGTCTTTCTGAGTCACAAACTTACGATAAACACAGATAATGATGCGAAACCAAAATGACAGCAAGGATGCAGAGATAACAAGAAGTACAACAGCGGTAACGTCTTACTTCTGCTTCCTTCTCTGAGGAGAGAGAAAAATACAACATTAAAAGTATAAAAGAGGATCAAACCATATAGAACCTGTTTCAGTATTTATTTATGGCACAACTTTGACTTAAACTTTTTATACAGTTGAATAACGTGTTCAACTGTTTGTGACCAGCAGAAGTAAATTTAAGGTTTCAGTAAAAGTTTCATGTGATCAGTCAAACTTTAAAACACTAGTTTTCTTCCATGGGACATTTTAAAGAGGCCCTCCCATTAAAAACAGTTTTTCTGAGGTTTTTTGTTGAATATTTTAGCTCCGCAGGTGTTCTTACCTTCATAGTGGGTGTGAAAACAGGTCAACAACTTCTCTTTCAGTTTTAATCTCTCAAACTACGCAGGTGGTGATAAAACCCGATTTCTCTCAAGTCGAACTGCCTGCATCTGTTTTGTCACAACTCCTTTGCTCCTTAGTATTCAGCAGCTCCTGCAGTTGGAACCATGCACGCCTAGCATGCTGCTGGCTAAAAGCTGTTAGCATAAGACATAACAAACTAGAAGATACTATGTGTTCTGTTGCCATCCTCCTCTGCCATCGTTATAGTCTTATAATTGAGTTTCCAAACATAATTGTGGGTCTGGGTGACTTATTAAGGAAGGACAGATTTACTCTACAACAGTTGTAGTTTAATTTACTTCTTCTGTTGTATTTTTGACTTTATTAGAGTTGAAGGCATGACTGACTGTATTTAGTTTTGGAGGCTGAGTGCACAGACAGAGAGACAAAGACATTTAAATAATAACAATAAGGTTTAAGTAGTCGGGGTGGGAGAGATCATTGTTGATGATTAAACTGAATCTGTGTTAAACTGCAATACTGTATGTTTATCAGTGAAAAGCTCCATTTTATCTTCTGTAAACATTCTGAACCTCAGCTACACTCCAGAGCTTGAGTCAGGTGGAACTTCTTATCATGATTTTATTAGGTTCACTTGGTAAGTTATTATTTTTTAATATAAGATTACACTTCTATTTTATACCTATCAATCTTCAAAACTACAACCAAAATATTTTTTTGTTTCCCCTCGCTTTCTTTTTTTTTCCTTTCAGAATGAAATAAAAATTATTTTTGTCAACCTCCAAAAAATCTGTTTCATTTGCTATAAAGTCGTAAAAGCATGAGGAGGTAAAAAGTTCACACTTAGAAAAGGAACGCCATCATTTATGTCCCTTCTTGTCTTTCAGAAGTTTTTTAAAACACATCTGCAGTAAAGAATCTCAGTAAAACCTACAAGTCAGTTTAGCTGTAAGTAAGAAACAGATTGTGGATGATTTTTTTTACATTAAATAGAACTCTGTGTCTAGTTCTGTTTTCAGTTGGTAGCATTTTTTTTATAAAGAATCTAACTAGGAGATCTTCACTTTGAAAAGTTTAACCCACACAGTGTGCTGCAGCATCTTCTCAGACTTCCTCCTCCATCTTCAGTCTATGATTTATCTAAGATGAAATGAACTCACTCAAACAAAAAAAGTTACAGCTCAGGAGAAAATAATATAAAAAAAGATCCTGGTTACAATCAAAAGCAGAATGTTTTTGCAAAGTTTTTTATTTTGATTTTATTCTGGAAAATGAGAAAATTAAGCCTCATAAGTCTGTAATTAACAATTCATCCCAAGAAAGAAAAACCCTAAAGATTCATCAACAGTCTGCTGCAACATTCATTCATTCATCATTCAGACTGATTTATTTAAAAAACAGAAGTCCATATGAAACATTTTCTATCATTTATCATTCAAATAGTTACACAAAGAAATTTGAGCTTCTTTCTTCCTGTTCCTCAATCTGCTGTGACTCTGAATATCTGATGTTTAAACAGATAAAGCTTTCTTTTCACAGATCCATGCGTTTGTGTCTGTACAGCTCACTGATCTCCATCCCTGGTTCTGAACAGAAATCACACACTGACCATCTGTTGCAGGTTGTTGTATCCAGGTCCTGAGAAAAAAAGCTTATTAGATAAAAACTGATAGATTTGATCATTTAAAGTGTTAATAAAGATGTTTTTCCTACTGATCAGTCAGGTTAGTTCCATCGAGCCATTTCCAGTTCCCTCCTTCAGCTCTCAGACCGATCCAGTATCCATTAATATCAGATCTAGCAGCACTGATACTGTTGACATGAGTCTGAGGAGAATGTGAGAAAATTAAAGTAATTTAAACATTTTACACAGTTTGTCAACATAAAATCCTTTTCAGTTCATATCAGCTGTGAGTTCCTTCATTACCTTTTCCTGTTCATCAGTAACAACAGTCAGATCAGAAGCTTTTTCTTTGCAGTCGTCTCGTGCTCCTTCCCAGGTTCTCTGATCAGCTTTTTCAGCATTATTATATGCATAACAGCTGAACTGTTCTTTTAACCAGCCATCCTGACAAGGTTTACATGTTCTTCCTGAAACAACAGAGGATTGTCTCATAAATATCAAAACTGTATCATTATATTCCTGGTTATTTCTGAACATAATGAGATATGAACACACCACCATCTTTTTTGGGACAGTAGGTATCAATGCTCCACTGAGCTCGACTGACATTGAGCTCGTTCTGGATCGTTTTTATTGTTTGTATTTGTTCTGTCAGGTTTTTCCTCTCGTCCTGCAGCTCCTGGTTTTGTTTCCTCAGGTCTTTCTTTTAGAAAAGTTGGGTTTTGGTTTTCTGTAATCAGATCTGGGATTAATAGGCACATGGCATCAGCAACTTTAGTCATTTGTTTTGTCTTTTAGTTTTTGGCTTTTAACATTTTTTACCCTCCATTACCTGCATGCTTTGCAC
>SSNP01000010.1:3974725-4043646 GCA_006937955.1 Pachypanchax playfairii | reverse complement strand
TGTTTTTCAAATTGTAAATTTGACATTTAAATTTGCTAAAAAAAATCCTCTTTACCACCTTTAAGAAACAAGGTCCAGATCAAGGCTGGTATGATGTCACAGTCCAGGTAATGAAAGCATTCTGTGCTCTGTTTTTGTGCATGGGTCTGGTGAAAAACTGAGCTGGATTTTGGCCAACACTGGAAAAATGATGACAGGACTAGATTTCAATCCATCCTGTCTTTCCTGTACTTTTCCAACAATGAGGAGTGTGTTGAGAGAGGACATCCAGGTCACAACAAACTCTGGATACCATCATCCAACTCTTTCAAGAGGTTTATGGTTTATCCAAGGAGCTGTCATTGGATGAGATAACCGTTGCTGTCAGAGGAAGATTCACTTCGAAGCCTGATAAAAAAGCCTTTTTTTCTAAGTGAGACTAAATCAAGTTTCTTGATTTCTTTTTACCCTCTATTATCTCAATGTTTTGCACAAAAATTGTTTCAATTTATAAAGATTTTTTAGACATTTTTATATTAAACAAACTAAAGATATGCTGACTATTTAAACAGTCCTTTCAGAAAAGAGTTTTATCATGGTGTTTCTAATTAACAAGCTTATGATAAACACAGATATGCGGATCACCAAAATGACAAAAAGGATGCAGAGATAACAAGAAGTTAGACGATGGTAAATAAAAATAATAATAAACGAGGACAAAACCACACAAGACCTGTTTCAGTATTTATTTATGGCACAACTTTGACTTAAAGACACAGAAAAAAACTGTTTGTTTGTTTGTAATGGTAGAGCAAGAAAAACTTTCATTATGTATCAGCACCTCAATGTGTTTAAAAAAAAATTGGGGCAGAAGAACAAATAAAACTGTTAGGATTATTGTTTAAATTTAAACTTATTTAACTTCAGAAGCACTTCTGCTGTATACTGTTGTTTTTCTGTCTGTTTGTTTTAACTTACAGAATGCTAAAAAAAAAAATCTGTTCCCCCAAAAAAACTACTTTCTTTTCATTTCTAATAAGTGATAAAACAAAGAGGAGTGTGCTGCAGCATCTTCTCAGACTTCCTCCTCCATCTTCAGTCTATGATTTATCTAAGATGAAATGAACTCACTCAAACAAAAAAAGTTACAGCTCAGGAGAAAATAATATAAAAAAAGATCCTGGTTACAATCAAAAGCAGAATGTTTTTGCAAAGTTTTTTATTTTGATTTTATTCTGGAAAATGAGAAAATTAAGCCTCATAAGTCTGTAATTAACAATTCATCCCAAGAAAGAAAAACCCTAAAGATTCATCAACAGTCTGCTGCAACATTCATTCATTCATCATTCAGACTGATTTATTTAAAAAACAGAAGTCCATATGAAACATTTTCTATCATTTATCATTCAAATAGTTACACAAAGAAATTTGAGCTTCTTTCTTCCTGTTCCTCAATCTGCTGTGACTCTGAATATCTGATGTTTAAACAGATAAAGCTTTCTTTTCACAGATCCATGCGTTTGTGTCTGTACAGCTCACTGATCTCCATCCCTGGTTCTGAACAGAAATCACACACTGACCATCTGTTGCAGGTTGTTGTATCCAGGTCCTGAGAAAAAAAGCTTATTAGATAAAAACTGATAGATTTGATCATTTAAAGTGTTAATAAAGATGTTTTTCCTACTGATCAGTCAGGTTAGTTCCATCGAGCCATTTCCAGTTCCCTCCTTCAGCTCTCAGACCGATCCAGTATCCATTAATATCAGATCTAGCAGCACTGATACTGTTGACATGAGTCTGAGGAGAATGTGAGAAAATTAAAGTAATTTAAACATTTTACACAGTTTGTCAACATAAAATCCTTTTCAGTTCATATCAGCTGTGAGTTCCTTCATTACCTTTTCCTGTTCATCAGTAACAACAGTCAGATCAGAAGCTTTTTCTTTGCAGTCGTCTCGTGCTCCTTCCCAGGTTCTCTGATCAGCTTTTTCAGCATTATTATATGCATAACAGCTGAACTGTTCTTTTAACCAGCCATCCTGACAAGGTTTACATGTTCTTCCTGAAACAACAGAGGATTGTCTCATAAATATCAAAACTGTATCATTATATTCCTGGTTATTTCTGAACATAATGAGATATGAACACACCACCATCTTTTTTGGGACAGTAGGTATCAATGCTCCACTGAGCTCGACTGACATTGAGCTCGTTCTGGATCGTTTTTATTGTTTGTATTTGTTCTGTCAGGTTTTTCCTCTCGTCCTGCAGCTCCTGGTTTTGTTTCCTCAGGTCTTTCTTTTAGAAAAGTTGGGTTTTGGTTTTCTGTAATCAGATCTGGGATTAATAGGCACATGGCATCAGCAACTTTAGTCATTTGTTTTGTCTTTTAGTTTTTGGCTTTTAACATTTTTTACCCTCCATTACCTGCATGCTTTGCACAAAAATGATCATTTTTAGGATGATTTTAAGATGTTTTATTTATAAAGCAAACTGCAGATATATTGATTCTTTTAGAAAAAAGCTTTCTAATGGTCTTTCTGAGTTCCAAACTTACGATAAACACAGATAATGATGCGAATCACCAAAATGACAGAAAGGATGCAGAGATAACAAGAAGTAAGACGGCGGTAACGTCTTACTTCTGCTTCCTTGTCTGAGGAGAGAGAAAAATACAACATTAAAAGAAGAAATGAGGTTCAAACAACACCTGTTTCAGTATTTATTTATGGCATAACTTTAACTTAAACTTATACAGTTGAATAAAGTGTTCAAATCTTTGTGACCAGCAGAAGTAAATTTAAGGTTTCAGTAAAAGTTTCATGTGATCAGTCAAACTTTAAAACACTAGTTTTCTTTCATGAAACATTTTAAATGACATTTTCCAAATAAATCCTCACTGCCTGACAGTTTTCTTCTTCATCCCTCCAGCTTTAGGAAACGTGTTTAAATGATGGTTGTAAATCACATGTTAGTTCCAATGAAGCTGCATTTACTTACCAGTCTGCTTAGTTCTCTCAGTAGAAACATTCACTTCATCGTATACAGTCTCATCCTCCTCTTCAGCTGAAAGGTTTGAAAGTTATTTAGTTTTCATTTTAACACA
Organism: Pachypanchax playfairii; assembly: GCA_006937955.1. Classification (NCBI taxonomy): domain Eukaryota; kingdom Metazoa; phylum Chordata; class Actinopteri; order Cyprinodontiformes; family Aplocheilidae; genus Pachypanchax; species Pachypanchax playfairii. Next base: position 4,040,561 of record SSNP01000010.1, on the reverse strand, counting down.
ACAAGAACTTTTATTTATTTTTCTTCAGAAGCCTACGCATGCCTGATGTAGGTCATGATGTCTCTGTTCTGGCTAATAGACATTTTTCTCTTGATCAGAACTTAGGACAGTCATGACCAAAAGATGAAGGCTGTCATCCCTATAGGGCACATGTGTCAAGCTCCAGGCCTCGAGGGCCACTATCCTGCATGTTTTAGATGTTTCCCTGCTTTAACACACCTGATTCAAATGAACAAGTCGTTAACAGGCTTCTGCAGAACTTGTTGAAATGCATATGATTTGAATCAGGTGTGTTGAAACAGGGAAACTTCTAAAACATGCAGGATAGTGGCCCTCGACGCCACTCGACTGAAATTATTAAACTTTTGATTTAAACACCTTTTAAAAGATACAGTCATTCTCTGATGAAGTTTCATATAAATCATTTTAAAAAATTGACTCTTTTATGTAAAAACTAATAACCAACCTTCCACCAGAGGATGTTTTTTCAATTTGAACACCACTGAAGCGCCGCTGACCTCCTCCTCTGTCATCGTTACAGTCTTATAGGTGAGTGTCAACTGACTTGTGGTCAGAGTTGTGCTCAAGCAAAAACACATTTAAAAGGAAGTACTCACTGAGGCTGTTTCTTTCTCACAATCTCTCACTTAAAGCCTAATTTTAGCTTTTAAACACTTTGAGCAGACTCTGTCCCGCTGGAACCTTGACATGAAAAGACTAAGAAATATGAAAGAATATAACGATTATTTGTTTTCAAATCAAAGTCTGTACACCATGGTTAGTTCCTTTTTGTGCTTTGAATCTTATTAATTTGTAAAAAGTTGAATTTTGTTACGAAAACTACTTGAGAGTTTTAGACTGACATATTTTAACCAGTTTTATCTTCTACAGGTTTTTGACAACGTTCCAAAAATCCAGTTTAAGATTTACTAGCAGCCTGTTTCAAAGATCTTTCATTCTCATTATATCCAGGAACTAAAGAGGATGCACAGAATGTTCTATCAGTGTCACACAACTGAAACTGAAACATTTTAAATTGGAACATTTTCCAGTCATGAAAGAGTTCATGCTTTAAATGATATCACTGCTTCTGTCTGCTCCTTTTCCATTTACCCTTCTCTGGTTATTACAACACTATCTCATCTTTAGAAATCTACTTATCCTGATCTATCCCTCTGTACCTTGTTCTCTCCCCTCCCTCCCCATCTATAGTCTCCTCCCTTTCTATCCCTCCTCCCCTCGTGTCCATGTGCCCGGCCCCTCCATTTAGTCCAGTAACTCTCTTGCTGGAAGCACCACCAGAGCCTCGCGGGAGCCTAGCTCACACACCAGAAGACCCTAAACTCAGATTCAGGCCTGGATGCGGAGATAAGTATCCTTCTGTGTGACGCCTCAGTTTGTTAAAAATCTTTTATTGTAACCCTGACATGGAGTTTCACAGTATGCATAAAATTCTCCACCCAAACCACCTTGGAGAGGAAAAGCAACAGATGCTGAACTTAAATCGACGCCTGGAAACCTACCTGAGCCGGGTCAAAATGTTAGAGGAGGAAAATGAGCTGCTTGCAAACGAGATCAAAGCTCTGAGGCACAACAATCAGGGGGCCCTGGCACTCAGGAAGGGCTTGGAGCAAGAGCTGCAGCAGGCTCGGCTGGAAGTGGATGCAGCCTGGAGGGAGAGAGTCCTCACAGAGCTGGAAGTCGAAAAGCTAAATGAAGAGATTCAAGACCTAGAGCTGCAAAGACAGAGGGAAGCTCAGGCCAAAGTAATGGTCAAGACAAAGCTGGAGCAAAGCAGAAGAGAGATGGAGGAAGAACAGAGGGCTCAGATCTGGCTCAGGGAAAAGGTCAATCAGCTGGAGAATGAAATGAGACATCTATCTCAAACCCACGAGGAGGATGTGGCCCATTTGGAGGCTACACTAACTCGATCCAGAGCCACAATGCCTCCAACATTGGCTCAAAGGGTCAACCAGACACCTGACCTCATCAGGATGGGGCATGAGTTTTCACAGCAGGCAACCAGAGCATGGCAGGAGGCTGAAAAGGCCCATCAGAGTCAGCTAGCTCGGCTGGAGGAGTCACTCAATCAGGCCAGAAGCCGTTTGAATCAAGTTTTCCAAGAGAAACATGAGAGTCAGCTGAAGCTTCAAGCCCTGGAGAAGGAGATCGCCTCAGCTCAAGATGTCAGACTGCATCTGGAAAAAACTGTAGCTCAACGAAAAGAAGAGCACGAGCAGGAGATCCAGCAGCTCCAGGTGAGACATCTATATCTGCTGGCTGTAAACTTTAATAGTGCTATTTCTACTTATATGGTCTAGAACTATATCCCTGTTTGCTCATTTTTTACCCTTTTGCATTTTGCAAGATACAAAGAATATTTACAAAATGTAAGAACTTGTGAAAGAAGATATGCTAATAGAATTTGGGTTATGGCTTAAACATTTGACACTTTAGCAGACTCAGTTGTTCACCTGATTATATAAAGGCTTTTGTTCTTAACTGATGCTGCATTGATTAAAAACAAGACGTAAGATTGCAAAAAAATGTTGATCATAGGATTTTTTTTTTAAATTACTTCATAGTTCCTGTTGTTAGTCTATAGATGAAATATGTTAAAAAAGACAGCTTCTGTTTTGCATGTTGATAAGCAATTTCTTCTTTTCAGATTTTAGAAAAACAATAATTTAGGGAACTGGTTTACTGCTAAACTGTTCCTGTGAGACCTGAGACATTACCTGAAGTGCAATTAGTTCAACTCAGTTTGAACACTGTAGCAAACTCAGTCCTGAGACCACATTAAAGTTATTTCAGACACATCTAATCTTGTGTGCTGAAAGACTGCAGGATATATAAATGCCAGAGACTTTTACAAAAACTCCAAAAAATTCAACAACCAAGAGATGAGGGTTTTGCATGTTTGAGCTCCTCTTTCAGGGTGATTTACTCTCTAAATTTGCTCATTTACAATTCTGTTGGAATGAAACACTCGGGCATGCGAGTAATTGGGAAGTACATGTATAAAGGTTGTTAGGATCAATTTTAACTGTGAGACCTGAATAGGGAAGCAAACTCTTCTGTAGCTAATAACCTGCATCAGACAGGAACAGATCTTTAGATTCTTGGAATAAATCTGAAATTATAACACTTTCCTTTTTATACCCTACTGTGTATCCATACAGAGTCGTGTGTCGAACAGCAAAACAAAATTATTTATTTCTACAAAACTACAGAAAATCATATTACTTTAACTGCTTCATTTTTCTGTCTGACATCTTGTTTTGGCAGGAGCATTTAGAGGATTTGGAAGTGGAGAAGGAAGAACTGGCCCAACAGATTGATCATCTCTTACTGGAGAACCACAGCCTGATGCAGCTCAAGATGTCTCTTGGTCTGGAAGTAACAACATACAGGTACTCAGCCCAAAAAGGCAAATATAGATTTCTTCTAAAGTTAAAAAAATATTTGAACCTCTGTAAGATTAGGTGATTGGGATTTTTACCCAGATTACACTGGGGCTGATGTCAGATGTGGGATGAAGGCAGCGATCTACACAAGGATTCAGTTTGATGCTTGTTAAAGTCACTCTGCTCATGAAGCTGATCTTATCCACTGTTTAAACAAAATTCTTCCTCTCTATGAATAGATTTGTTTGAATAAAAGTCATTCAAAAAGTTCAAAACTAATAAAACTTGTAATTAATTATCGTCCCTTTCATGTAACACATTAATCTTAGGATTTATAATTAATTACAACGGTCAAATTGTTGTAAATAAACACTTTCTTTAAATCACAGAGGGTGATTGCAGGTGAATCTCTAACTAACTGTTTTACACAACTGGTTTAAAATGTTTAAAAACTGTTGCCTAGAAACAAACATCTATATATCGTGTGATATGTTGCTGTCTGCAACAAGAACAGCCGTCTAGACTTAAAGTCGCTTTGTTGTTGCATCAGCAGCTCCTGTCTCGGACATAGTAACATATCCATTATGTAGCTATAGTGGTGTCTTCTTTCTCATACCACCCTCTTCTGAGTATTGACCCTCGCCCTTCTTTGTGAGAAGCCCCCAATTTATGAGCTCTGGGAGTCTAGAGTATCATCAGAGGGGCGCAGTAGGAGAAAGGACATGACTAGAGGACAAACCTCAGCATCATTTGCTGTATGTGATGCTGGTTTTATAATTAGATTTATTCTGACGACACCTTTTGATCAAATTTGATCAGTGCAGCTAATTATATGGGTTTGTTCTGGAATGGAGACTGTGGCGATCCACATGTCTAAAGAGGAACAGAGGTATTAGTGCTGCATGGACTGTTTGCAATATCTGCTGTCATGTGTGTGTTCATGAGTGCTCCCCTGGCTGTGTGTGTGTGTGTGTGTGGGATGGATGGGAGAGGTTTGTGCACTGCAGATGGTTCCTCAATGAATGAGGCCTTTCCTTCATTACCATAACAACAGACCTCAGTGTGCTGCTGCTGCCCTCCTCTTCCCACCCACAGCTCTGTGTGCAGCATCATGTTGACATTTACTCCTTAAAGGCTCCTCCAAATCCTAAACATCTCATTATTAATGTAACTTTAGAATGTCTATTTTCTCACGATGTGTGTTTCCACAGAGCTCTGCTGGATAGTGAAAGCATCGGGGCAGATGGGATTTTTTCAAATAAGCCAAGAAACATTTCCATTAGAGGTAATCAGAATTAACAATACGCATACACAAACATCATGTCTGTCATGTTACTGCTGTTCTGATTCTTGTCACATTCCTATTGAGTCTTTTATAGACTTTGATAGTCCCTTTTTCGAGTGGAAGGCCTGTTGGATCCAGTTTGTAATCACATTTATCTTATTGGAGACTAGTGGTAGAGGTGAAGGGGACTGAGGCAGGCACTTTGAGTCTTGTAACATAAGCTGCTCACAGCAGACCCCAATAATTATTGAGCCACATGGCTTTGCTTTCCCGTATGGGAGGAAATGACGATCAATATCTCCCCATTAGTGTTCAAACTCACTCGAGAACATACATTTTAATCATGTTTTAGTGATGCAGATTCCTCTTACCTACATCCACGCACTAGTTGGTGTTCTGTAAGGAAATCAGATTCATTGCAAAATAGAATATTTGGCAGAATTTCATTACTGATAAGGTTTGTTTAATTTAATCTCCTTTGTGTTCAAGAGACGCACGTACAAGTCATTCTTATTACAGTAGCTTATAGATCATTGTTTATTCATGAGTTCTATCTTCCACAGATGTAGTTCTGAGTCCTCATGGGGTTAAAAAGAATTACAGGACCCAGATGTCTGCTAACCTAAAGACTACGTTCCCCTCATCTGTCTATGGCATAACAGGATCCTCAGTAACAGCAGCACAAATCGTGAGCAGAAAACCTCCCGTTTTCAATGAAGCTCCAAAGATTTCAAGCAAACCAGCAGAAACAAACAAAATAAAATCAGCAACGTTAGAAATCCCTTATCCAAAAGTGTTCCAGGAGGTTCAGGAGGAAGTCCTGAACACAGAACCTGTGTCACCTTCTACTGAGCAACACACACCTGATGACGTAATGGAAGAGAAAAGTGAAGAAGAGTGGAACATTGCTGATGTTGAACCAACTGAGGAACAAACTTGTATCGAGTCTGTTGTTAGTCAAAAGGTTGAATCCAGCCTCAGGAGTGAGCAACCTTTAGATGATGAAGCTGGTCTTCATCACTTCACAACACCCAGCCAAACATCACATATCCAACCCCGCCACATCTCAGATGAACCGGACAAGACTCCCTGCAAGAGAGAAGATAAACAAGAAGATGTGCTGCAGCTACAAGTTCAAGCTGATGCATCAGAGGAAACACAGAATGTGGAAAAAGAGGTAGAATATGTACAAGAGGAGACTTCAGATTCTGCAACTGAGGTGGAGTTTGAATCAAACTTTGAACCAAGTAGTCAAGAATCAGAATCTGAACCTGCAGAAAGAGTTTTTAACCAAGTGACGGATCACAGCACAGATGGAAACTTTTCAAATGAGGATGCAGCTGTGATGAAACAAGAACCGAGTACTTCAGTTGTAGGAACCGATGCAAAAGACGTTGAGGATAAGTTGTATCCAGATGGAGAAGAGATGGATACATGGGACAGTGTGATAGAGAGAAAGGTCAATGTTATGACAGATGATATTAAAAATGAAAAAGAAAAGCAACATGCTGAACCAGAGGAAGACATATCAGCTAAAGAACCCGAGGACGAGATCAGAAAAGCTGATCAGAGTCAGAACATGTCTTCTACAGTGATGCTCCCACAAGCAGATGATGGACAACACATGATGTTAGACCAAGGTCACCCTCCACCTCCTGACAAAGAAGGAGACAATGATGAAGAGGATTCTCAGAATGTGTCTTTGTCATGGAGGACGGAGCTGGAGAGCGACAGCTATGCTCAGGAAAACACACTAGCTGACACTCGTCCCCTGATTCGATATAAAAGCGATGACACCGACGCCAACACTCAGGCATCGCACATCGACGAGAGTGAGTCTAGTGAAGGTGAGCAGGAAAAAAAGATGGAAGAGCCGGGAATTGGAACGTGGAGTGACGGCAAGTCAAAGACATTCGGGACTATGGAAGATCTGTGTGAGGAAGTTGAAGAGGAAACAATAGATGAAGAATATAATCTGGGATATTTTCCTCCTGAAGACAGGGATGTTAGCCCAGGTACAATAGTAAGTGAGCATGGTACACTGGTGGATGAGAGAGAACATGAAGAAGAAATGCTTAAGAAAGTCAGTCAGGAATATTCAGAGAAAGAGACTGAGGAGGCGACTAGAGTCCTTTCAAACACTGATGTAGAGTATGAAGAGGAGCCGGAGACGGACAAACATGTGGAACAAGAGTTGGACAGTTTGTCAGCAGACAATTACAGTCCTCAGTTTGCACATCTGCAAGTCAAAGAAGAAATCTTCCAAATGGAGAACAACTGTGTTGAGGATGTCGGGGGGGAAGGGGAGGCTGAGAAAATGACATCATCGTCTTACTGTGAGCCTGAAATGAGTGTAAACCATGAACATCCATCAGTTATAGATCAGACTTTGGACAACCAACATTTAACTGATCCATATACAGTAATGTCTCTAACAGAGACTGCAGCTGAAGAGGAAGTTCAGCGTAAAGATCAAGAAACTATCGATAAGCCAGAGAAAGAAGAGGAAGGGAGAGAACACAACACATCCACCGTGCCTGGTGCTGATGAAACTGAAGATCACTCTGGCTTTACTGATTTTATCTACAGGCCTGAAATGGAAGATGTAGAGGAACCCAACAATCCACAGGATCAAATCTCTGTCTTACTGGAAACAGCAGATCAGAAAAACGTGCAAGAAGCCCCTGAGGTCATAGACGCTCATACTGAGATAAGACCAAATGATTCTCAGGATGAAGTCATCAAGGATACTGAAGACTTTCCCAAAATTCCTAATCCTGCAGAATCAGCTGGATGGGAAGTCCTAGAAAACCCCACACCGGAGTTTGAAATCAAAGACCAAAATAAACACGATCAAAAGAACGAAAACATACCAAAATCAGCTGATGACGATATTATAATACACCAAAAAGAAAATGTGGAATTTTTCCCTGACAGTGAGCATGATATCTTCATGGTGAAGGATGTAACAGACAGCAGTCTCTTCCCTCATGAAGTAAAGAATGATTTCTGGGTGTCCTCCTTGGAGAGTGGCGCCACCTACGAACCAGATAATACCAATAATAAAGCATCAGAGCAAAGTTACCCAAACCAAGGATTTACTTACAACCAGAATTTGGAAAACCCGTATGTTGTTAATGGAAACTCTAAGCCAGACGTAGCATTAGCTACCATGAAAGACCAGGAACAGATGAACATGGAGGGGAAGACAATGATCGTCTATTCTGAAGACTCTGAAGCTGAAGGTGAATCCTGGTCGTCTGGAGAAGAACCAGTTTAATGTTCTGAGTAATTAGAGTTCAATTAGCTTTTAGATAAAAAAAAAAGTATCAGTCAGGAGTGAAACTGTGTTTTCTGTATTCATATTTTAAACCAAAGTTGTGTCTCAGTGCATTTCCTGGAGGGATTATTCTCTTGCAAAACAGATATGGTGTCATTTTTCATAATCTGACATATTTTACAAATAAAAATCTTCTCACCCAAAACATTTCAAGCTTTCAGAGTACATGTAAAAGAATTGAATTCTTTTTTTTTGGCATTTGCATGAAGAACGAAGACTTTCATTTGAAAGTCAAAGCAGTTATTGATCAGCGCCTAATCAGGTTTTACTGGCTAATAGAAATCAATGAGACCAGAAGGGTCAAACTAGGATTGCTTGTAGTGCAGCAGTATCACAGTGACAAACATATTACTTCATTAGGTAAAGATTCACTTGTCATTGCATGTTGTACACATGTAGAATGAATGACTGATTGCTTTCATTTCCCCTTATAAATTGTAGAACATTTACAGTAGAAAATAAAATGTCGACTCATAAAACGCTCTGTCTCCGTGTCTTCTTTGCTTACGCAGCGCAGCCGTGCGTTTAACAAAATTGTTCTCGCAAACAGATGTCAATAAATCATGTTTTAATTCTGACAGATGAAGCTGCTGACTGTGTGTTTTGTGGAGCGGTTAATAAATTCTGTTTCAATCATAAGAAACAGTCTCCAAACTCTAAACAGCCGAGTTTGCATTTCTGCTGAATAATAAGAGCATCATGCTAAGCAGTAAAGACCTGCGTGTACCTGCTCATACAGGTAACTTCAGGTCCCGGGTTGTTGTTGTTTATTTTTACATGATAAGTCATTTGAAAGAACAGAGGCCATTTTTTCTTTCTGAGTGATCAATCACTAATAACTGACCTATAACACAAATCTGAACATGAACGTCATGATTTGCAGAAACAGGAAGCTGCTGATGAAAACTGTACGATAAAACAACTTGTTTGTAACTTATGAAAAAAATGAACAGTTGGATCTTTAACAGAAGGTCAAGAAAACAGCTGCAACATCCACATATCCTCCCTTTGGGGTTTGCACTATGAAAGGCTTTGAAGCTGTGGGTTTGCATCCAGATCTGGCAACATACCAGCTCTACTGACCCAGCAGCAGGCGCGTTGACAAAGCCTCACCGTGGTCTTACACAGGCATTCAGCAGTCACATGATGGCTTTCCAAAAAGTATGAAAGAGAGAGCAATGTGTGACATCACCTTCTCTTTATCCATTCCTTACCCGACTCCCCCTCTCCCGTCTTTCATTAGTTAAGTTCCCAAACAATGACCGCTGTTTTAGAAGCTGCTCGCCTCCCTCTGACAAAAACTTCCCATAGAGAGAGTGTGTGAGGAAGGAAACCGCAGATGGTTGTATCAGTATGACCATGCTGAAGTGGAGGAATGTTATCATGGCAGCTATCTGGCTTGTTCTTATTCTCCAAACATCAATTGAACCATCCAAAACACAAAATCACCAAAAATACTGATCAAAATAAAATGATTTGTTACTTGGATTTAGTTCCTGATGTCATCTGCTGTTTTACAAATAGTTCAAATAAAATATTGGACATTAAACAATACAGCATCCAGTATAACAATGTGGAGTCTACCAAGGGAAGTGTTGATTATAACTAACATAAGGCTCAGCTGGATCTCCTAAGAGGTTTGAAAATAGACAACTGGAGTGTTTTTTTCATCTCTTGAATCTGATTCACCTTCCATCCAAAAAGCTTCTTCACTTCAGTTTTTAAACTCATACGATCACCATGTCCTGGATGTCTGAGAACTGGTTAGCTCCCAGACTTTTAGGTATTTTGCTTCACGACTGCATGAATTATTCTTTTCTTTTGCATCGTAACATAGTGAAACCTTGTTGCTGAGTGTTTATTGATCAGTGCCACGTGTTCACAGCAGGCCAAGTTTTCACTAACACGCTCACTGGTTACAACAAAACTTGTCAAAGCAGTTAATGAAACATCGTTGTGTTTGAATTAACTTATTAGCAAATCCAGAGCATGTTCAGTGTGAATTACATCCACTAGAAACATCAAGAAACTTTGAAACATTTACGTTTGATTAATGGAATTAATTGTTTTATTTACTTGTTTTTTTCTAACCTTCCAGATGTTTGCGGTATCTGATTTTAAATCACTTCAGTCACACGTCTAAAAAAAAATCTAACACCCCCTAAAATTAAAACAGAAATCAATGAAGTGTCCATTTGTCCAACCGTGACCAATAGATATTGGTCATGGGGGAGGGGTGTTTCTAAAAGTCTATTAAGACCTAAACCTTTTTATCTCTAGGTGAATGTGTGTGCACGAAGGCTCGAAGGCCATCTACCATCCATCTCCATTGATTTACTTCTGATGTACACGGTTGATGAAGGAACTGCAAAGCTGGACTGGTGACGTGTTCAACACGTCTGAAAAGTATTTAAGAGCAGTGATTTAAGAGATTTAAATGCAAAATTTAACTAAATAAATTACTTTTATTTCCAAATGGGGAATAAAAACTAGTTATTCCATTTTGTTTTCTGGAAAATAACCTTCTTGCTTTAAAAAACTTCTTGGTGGATTCTGAAATCCTTCTGGGAGATCTAATCTCATCTGTTCTCAGCCGATGGAGCTGGTTCATGTCATGTCGACATCTTAGGAGAGATTTGGCTACTTTCATGTTTACTATCATGGATTAATTCTGGATTTCTCCTCAAAATAACTTAATCTAATATTTATTACCTTGTTTTTAAGTTGCTCACAATAGTTCAGTGGTAAAGAACTCAGCATGTCGCTGTTACAGTAGTTTTTTCTTGGTATTTCAGTCAATGAAAATCAGAATTTAAAACAGATTCTTTTGAGAAACCAAATCATAAATCTCAGATTCCCTGATAATTTTGCCAGAAGGTCAACGAATATTTGGATATTTTGGGAACAAAGTGATGAATTAATAATAACAATGTTCATTGTAATATACTAAACATTACATGTGTACACTGTATCCTTGCTGGACCATCATTCAGTTGTTGTGCTGCTTCTCCTCTATAGTTACAGTATTTTGAACTGTTTGCATCACGAGCAGCTGCATCACGGGACCTCCGATCAGAGACACAGTCTTCATCCTTTTATGGGCAGAGCTTGAAGCATCTGACTTTGATGAATCACAATCAAATCATGCCAATCAAATTACCAGTTTAAAGGATGTATGAAAATAGAACAGGAGTTGCACTGCAGAGTGCAATCTGCTAACGACAGCTGCAAGTTGTTATTAGACATCAGAGCTGAATGAGACAGCAGCGGCGATGCAGGAAAAAAGCCTGTAAACTCGGATCCTCCAGGAAGACGACGTGACCGGGACAAAAGATGCTGCAGCTTTATTTATATTTGTTCATATTGTTTTAAAAAAAGTAGCTTGAAGAATGTGATCTAATGTAGATAATGGATCAATTCTACCAAAAACATATACATATTTGTATAATGGTTTGTTTTAACATTTGCTGATTTGATATAAATCTATTTTTTTCCCTGTATTTTACAAAGTCTAAAGGTTAGTGAAGCTTGTTGTCTCAGTGTGCGTCTGTCACAAACAGTAATTTAATCAGTGTGGAATTATTAAATTAAAGTCTGACTGGCCACGCCCACGAGCACAGAGAGCACAGAGAGGATCCTTCACTGCTTTGTCTCAGAACAACATGGCAACAACAAACAGCAACAGATAAGGCTAATCTTACAGAATGAGATCTCATGTATCTGAGTCAAACTGATAACCCTCATGAAGATGACAGAATCACCCCGATAACGACTGCCATCTTCATCGAGCTGCAGGAAACAGGGAGGGCTGCCAGGCAGACAATGCCCACGCTGTGCAGCATGACTTTTGACTCAGCTGTCTGAGTGTGTGTGTGTTGTGGGGGTGGGTATTATTAGTTGAGCCAGGAGAGAGAGAATGTTTGCCTGAGGAATGAGCCCAACAACTGTTCTGGAACCAGCTGATCATGCCAGATGACAGTCTGCTCAGACAGTTCTGGGTTGGACTGACTGAGAAATCCCTCGTTTATTTCTTTTATCACACAATAACCTCTAATTTCAATCCATTAAATGTCTTCTTCTGATTAATACTGAACTTACAACAATATATAAATGGTATTAAATGAAAACAAAGAAAAAGACAAAAAATAAAAAGTAAATTTCAAACTTTTTTTTTATCTTTAAAATAACAGCTGTTCAACAAATGCAGACAGTAAAAACGATTGTTTGAACACACCCTGCATTAAAATGACCTATAACCTACTCATTCTTAGAAGGTGTTATTATTAATTAGGAGTAATTAATTGGGGGGAGTAATTATTAAAATTATGAATTATTTGCATGCTCCAAACTGTGATGTGTTTTATTCATTATCAGGAAAATAAAGTTTCTATTTAATTTTTGACACCCAATAGAAAGTATGAAAACATGTGAAATATATTGTTTGAATATATTTTAAATATTCTTGTTAGCACTCTTTTGCAATAGTATAAGATGTTATTTTTAATCAATATTTTAAAGGATTCAGCAGCAGTAACTTGAAGTAATCATGTTTGTTTTGCACATTGTCAGGGAGGAAATCTGGTTTACCTTTTTATTTATTTGTTTACTTACATGAGATTTAATTTTATTTTTTAATCTTAATTAATCTTAATTTAATTTTATGATCTTTTATTGACCTTTTATTGATCTGAACTCGAGGATTCGTGTGTCAGAATCAGATAAATGTGTGAATAAACCGATTTTATGCTATTAAAATATATGTATTTTAATAGGATAGCTGGTACTCGGAATAAGAGGTAATCATAAAAATAAATTCTCGTTTAAAATAAATAAGTTAAATAATAATAATAATAATAGCCACATCTTGTAGTGAAAATCGCAGAATCCTCCAAGCTAAATGCCACACTGCCCTCTGGTGGCCACATCTTGTTAGTGTCAGCTCAACACAAACAACACAAACTCACTTTAAGTCAACTTGTCTATTTAATATATAAAATACAGTAAAACATACGCAAAAAAGGGAGGAGGGTAAGCGAGGACCAATGGATACTTTGGTACAATAACAAACACTTTTTTTTGTAAAAGCAGTATAGAATTTGTAATAACATATCAGTGCATACTTTTATTTATGAAAATATACACAAATTGTATATCATTCTCCAAAAAAACAACAAAAATGTATCTTTACAACAAAAAAGCTGACTAGCCAAACACAATATATTAGCTATAATTCACTTAAAACTTTTACTTCAATTTTTTTTCTTAAATCTCATCCTGTGTGATGTGTATTTGTGTCAATATTACATTTTATTTCCTATAACATGGTTCACTTTCTCTTGTTTTAAAACAGCCATGCACTGACATCGTTGTGTCTAGGCAGAAATAAGTTAGATGTGTCACGCGCTGCCCCCCCACCCCCACCCCCCCCACTTCTGTGTGTGGACCGAGAGGTTTCATTTGACTAAAAAGTTTCAGCATTAAAGCGATTTGCTGCAGTCGGCTGGTTTCATCTGCAGCCACACGTGTACTAATATCACTACGCTTGTGTTGTGTCAAGTCAAAAAAAAAAAAAAAAGAGAAAACACCGTGCAACATTAGTAACCACCCTTTTTTTTTAAAAAGAAAACAAACCCCAAGAAGAGAAAACAAAAAAAAAATTTATATTTATAAAAAGCTTAACGTACACAAAGAAAAGCAGATCTCATCGTGTCATGTACCACCAGTGAGGGCTGGTATGATGAGAACAGTAATGATAATGATATCAATTCTCAGAGAACTATTAGAAAAGACTGTCACCAGCACAGATTAACACTGGAAACTGAGTGAGACTCTAACATCATTTTACAGGAGCACAGATCTCTTTCCAGGGGTGAGGAGGGGTGAGGTCTAAATAATCGTTTCTCAGCACGATTGTCTTTGTGTTCTGTGATTACAGCAACCCCTAACGAAGGGGTTTTGTGAGCGTTCTCATCCGAGCACCAATAAACTAAACTCTCCTAAATCCTGCTGTTCACACGCCACTTTGTTCACTTTTTTTAGGGATAAACATTTTAATTAAGGATTTAAATTAGAATTTCTTTACATTTTGTTTGATGCTCAGGGCACGACTGGAGGGATTTCTGTTTACTCTGTCATGCACTCAGAAAAGCTTTATTGACACTGAGGCTTGTCACAGAAGGGATGAGCGTGTGCAAGTGAATGACACACACAGATAAAGAAAATGAGAGTTGACTTATAAACTAAGTGGTGTGTGTGATGAAGCTGCGACTGGGACTGGGCTGGTTGTGTCACTCGTAGAAATGACCCGTCATCTCAGAGCTCAGACCTGCTATCTGGACGGGACACAGAGGAGAGGAGCGTGTGATGAAATGTGCATGAGTGTGTGTGTGTGTGTGCTTGGGCCGTTTGGAGATTAAGCCTCTAAGAAGGACATAAAACTAAAGTGAGTGATTGACAGGGGTGAGAAGGAGGTGACGAGTGTTCGACCATGAGACGGATACGGTGGTTGGATATAATAAAGCCAAAGGTCAACAAGTCTACGTAGGATCTGGGAGGTAGTCATTAAAAGATCAAGAATTGTTGTGAAACCTCCAGATTTATATCAAATGATACTTAAACTCCGCCTCTGGTGCTGTTCAGGTGCAAATGTACGCAGGCTGAGACGGATTTCTGGAAAAGTTAATACACAAAGTTTCACTTTTCACCATCACGGTTTTAAAAATCTACCCACTAAACCCTAAATCACCATCTGACACTTTTATAGAGTACAAAAATGTCATGCTTCACATGATTCTTCCTTCATAGTCTTTTTAAAAACTCTCCATAATATAAAACTACAGCCAACCAGTGACAGGCGAAGAAGAGGTCCTTTAAATACAGATACATGGCTTTCAATAGGAGGAAAAGGTAAACGTCAAACGACAGAAGAAGGTAGGAAACTTCCTTGGCTTAATCTTTGACTATCTCTATCTGTATGTGTGTGTGTGTGTGTGTGTTTTAGAGTGTGACTCTTAAACAAGACTTTGATAAGACACAAAACTAACCAATAATGAGCATCACAGCTCTTCGGTGAACTTTAGTTTTAATAATTTTGAACAGAAGCAGCTGCTGAAAAGAAAAAACCCAAATAACAAAGAGGTGTCATTTCTCTGATTAAATAATTTTAAACCCTCACTAGGTTGTGTTCTACTAACTATTAACTTGGTGTTATTTATCCAATTTTAAAGAAAAAAACAAAAAACAAGATCAATGCATTTTCCCATTTCCAATAAATATATAATTATTACTATTGTTTTACCTTAAAGAAATGAATGTCAACAAAATACATTCAATCCATTTTAAATAGATTGTTTAAAATAGAAGGCCGTACAAGCCACGATGCTTGATATAATAAATTAATTCAAATCAACTGAAAATAGGATGTAAAACAACACGAATTGTCAGATTTACTCTAATGTTCATGTTGGTGTGTGTATGTGACAGCGTGTATAGTCTAGGTGTGTGAAGGTGTTGGAGTTAAGGTAAAGTGCACTCCATCAGTGATAGAGTCCGAACCATTGCTCACTCAAAAACAGTCCGAGCCACCACGGCTTTCTTTTTCTGCCTCTACAGGACCCTACAGGGCCCTAAAGGACCCTACGGGACTCTACAGGACCCTACACGGCCCTAAAGGACCCTACGGGACTCTAAACGACCCTACAGGACTCTACAGGACCCTAAAAGACCCTACAGCACCCTCTCCTGGCTCATTCACATATTACACTTTATATACAGGCATAAATATTTTAAAAAGACAGATCGATCCACTGAGAATCAACGTTTGCTTTTTTCTGTTTTATTAAGGGATGTCCTGCCGAATATATAGTTTATATATATATATATAGTGTGTGTATGTATATATACATACACACACACACAATCCCTGTCGTCTGTTGTAGTCTCTCGCCTCAGATGCAGAGCGTCCCTGCAAACAGTCTGAAGCTGCTTAAATATATACTTGAATACAACCTATTTGTCAACCTTCAAAACACACACCTATTCCCCATCACACAAAAGAGCCACAAAGGTTACAGATTGCTTATATACATGGTACCACACAACCCCCCCACCCCCACCCACCCCATCCCCCTTAGAACATCAGCTATCATAAAAATAAATTCAGCTGTGTGCATTGCAGTTGTGTTCAAGAATAAAACTGAGTGAACATTTTTTTCAAATCACTTAAAAAAGAAAGAAAGAACAACAAATTGAGGTAAGAAACCCGTTTACACACGCACACCAAACACACGTGCCTTCGTCGGCATCTGTACTCGACACAATTTGGGCAAACAAAAAAAGAACTGTGTGTCACTGAGCTGCTTCAGCTCATCCCTGACTCAAAGAAAATCAGTCTTTTACCTCAGAAACGCTCGTTTTACAACCAGTCTGCATGAAAAAAGACCTGAGGGTCATCGATCTAGTACTGGGCCAAGACACCCACCTGTTGACAGAGCTGCCGACAAGGTTAGGTTGACAGATGGAAGTTTTTCTTTAGTGTCTTCAAAATTTCAATTCAAAAGTGGATCCAAACTTTAAACAGTCAGAGACAGAGAGACAAAATCGTAAGTGAAACTTCCCGGGTGGCGAGAGAGGACAGGATCTAGAGAGAGAGAGTAGTACAGCTGTGGCCGGGCAGATGTGTACAAAATGATGTGGACGTTTTTAGTGGCACTTTTTTTTAACACAGCGCTGTTGAGTCTGATCAAAACCTACTACGGATTAACAGTGAGAACAAGGAGATGAGTAATTATCACCAACCACGAACCAGATCCAAGGCATGCTGGGAAACCAGGTCTGGTTTGTTTGTCAGATACGTGTCAGTGAGGCCAAACCGATGCCTGATTATAAACTTCTATTTAAATGCAGCAGAATAAAGTCCAACATGATCCGTGTTTTGACGGAGGTTTCCTGGTTCGGTGGCTCGACCTGCTGAAGGGTTTCATCTTTGTAAGTTCAAGGACATCAAAGTACAAACGCACACTGCCATTCAACTCAGCATCAGTGACCACACGTGCACGTGTGTTTGCATGCTTGTGCTGTGTATGAATGAGTTCCCTGTGTGGTTGCTGATTATTGGGTTAATGGTGGTTGTTATTCTGTGATTTTCTTCAAGAGGTTGGAGGGTTTGGGGCAGATGGGGAGGGGGGGTGGGGGGCATGTACACAAGCCACAAGTACGAATCTTCATCTTCCATGTGTCCAATCATCTTCCTCTTTATGTAACCCAGGACTCCAATCTCATTCGCTTGACATTTGTCCCATCCTGCTCCTGAGGCTCAGCTGAAGAGGGTCGCAGGAGGACCATTGTGGGTTGTTGAGCGCCGGAGCCAGCCTGGTTGTGGAAGTCCAGACCCCCACCTCGACCCTGGGCTCCGTCGTCCCTATCGCTGCCCTCAAATGAGCTGCTGTTGCTGCTGAGGCTGTCGACGGGAGAGCGGCCTTGGCCTGTTGCTTCCACGCGCAGGGTTCCAGGGTAGGCGATCGAAACCAAACCTTGTCCCTGGAGTTGAGATCCTGCTCCGAGTCCTGCACCAACAGTGGAACAGGGAGTGCTGCGATCACGGTTCGGTGATACAGGCTCAGACTTGATGTTGACGTTGGGGTTTGTGTTGACTGTCAGCGTGGTGCTCTGAGGTATTTGACCCACCGACCTGGACAAATAAAACAGGAGAGAAAAAGAGTTTTGACAACAAGTAACAGCAAATGTACATTTATATCTGAAGTTTCACAAAAACTGTTTCAAACAAGTCAACAGGGATGAAAAACAGCCAACACTGCAAAAAAATTCAAAGCATATTCAAATGAATGCAGAATAAACATTCAGATAAACATTTACAGGATGTTTAAAAAAAAGCTAAGCATTGTCAAATACAAAAACCATCCAGGAAACACTTTATACATGTAGAGCGAAGACGTACGGGACACATCAAAGCAGCATCATTAAGCCATGCAACCTACTCGTCCCTGTGTACTGAGCGTGCTCGTCAAAGTTCACAGCTGAGAAACAATGCCGAGAACATTTCTCTTCAATAATCTCAGCAAGTAAAACTGCTGACTGTCACATTTTGTCAACTGTCTGCTCCGTTTACTTTCAGCATAGTGAAGACTTACATTCAGGAATTCACTGGATATCAAATTCCTCTTCACTTCTGCTTAAACGTTATGTGACACAAAACTTTTAATAGATGGTTCCCTTCCATAAAACTCTTATTACACATGAATCTTCACACGTTGTGCTATTCTGGAAGTTTTAACTAAGATGTTCTTGTCTAAATGCTGAGAAGGAATGTTCAGACATTTTTAACTGCTTTTGGGGCTCAAAATTATATAACATTTGAGTAAGTTTAAAACTTCATTTTAAGGTAAATCCATTTCGGACAGTTTTATAAAAATGATTCATACTTTAATTGGATTATAAATATGTCACAATAAGGACAGTTTTACCATAAAAATTGTATTTTCTCTCTCAAAGTTGCAAAAAGGTAAAAGTGTGTTTATAACGTAATTAATCAGTGAATGGATGATCACGAAACTGTAACAATTACTTTATTTAAATCATCACAAAAACTATATAATTTCTTTTTCTGATCTCTGTGTGTCTCCAGTAAACTCAGAACGGTTAATTTATATTAACGGGTGAAAAAAAAAGTCCTAACTTTGGTCCAGATGAGTTCTTAAGTTTAAAGAATATTTCCAAAAAAAGGAAAAAAAATGCACAAAACTTATCACAAGTTTTGGATCTGTGATTGTGGCCTGAAGACAAAGACATCCTGCGTTTGATTGAGCTGCTCTAATGCTAATTTCAGTGCACATTTCTCTAAGATGCTTGGAATAAAAATGGTACGCCAAAAAGCTTTCCTCAGTGTCATCTTCCCCACGTCTACCTGCCACAGCCCTTTTGATCAGCCCCTCCACGCTCACACTCAGCCTTCACCTCCTCTTCTGGCTGGAGGCTAAGTCAAACTTGTCACCGAGGCTGACACCGGCTGTTGACGCTGCACTGTGGCTCACTCCTTTGATGGTGTAGACATGATTTTTCGAATTGGGCGCGTTCCATGTCTTCCTCTCCCGCAGCTCAACATTGTAGATCTGAATTCGAAGCTCCCAATTACTGCATTTCACCCCTTGGGTGTGTTCTAATATGTCATATCAGGAGCCATCTGCAGCACTGTATCTCTAATATTCGTACAATTACTGGCAGACAGAGAGGGACTTTAAGATAGCACTCCTCCAGGCGATCTGGGTCTGCAACGCTCAAATACACTCGCTGTCTTCCTCCTTCTGACACACATACTTAAAGTTGTGCACTCTTGCTGTCCTACATACGAATGTTACTTTTCTCCTGAGTACACACACACACACACACACACACATGCACAGAGACACACACACACAGCTCTGTGGCAGCGAGACTCTTCTTCCTGTGCCCACTTCATCAAACCTGCACGTCGTGGCTCAGGCTAGCGCAGGTAGATAGATGGGAGTGCCACTGAGGTGCTGTTGCTATGGCGAGTGAAAACGGTCGAGTCAGCAGGCCAGTGACAGTGATGAAGGTGATAGCGAATGGGCTAACCCCCCCAACACTAACAACACAGTGAGCACAGCCAGGCACAGACACTTGATTATAGTGAGGTGTGGTGAGCTGCAGCCATGATTCCCAAAATACTCTGCTTTTCTGCAAAACAATTAATTTTTACTCTGATTCATGTAGGAGGCTTCCATAGGTGTGTCTTAACTTCCTGTTTAGTATTAAACGTGACAATTAAAACATTGATTTTGGTCAATTAGTCCCACTTTTTAAACTCAACTGATATGAAGAAGCCCAACTCATCCTGTAAAAACATGCACATAAAGGCTGAGTTTTCATTTTCATCAACAGATTAAATGTAAACTTTAAACATACTTTACAATTTAAAAATAAGAGCGTAACTCCATTTTTATTTCTATCAACTTATTTTTTTCTATGTGAATCTTGAAGGTATTATTACAGCAAGTACCCCCTCAAGCCTCCCACTTTAACAGACTGTTTGTCTACTAACAGCTTCTGGTTTCTTGGCTCATGCACACTCAGCATATCCGCAGAGCAAAATGCTGCTAAGACATATATTTTAGGCCACCTGCAGACGTCCATAAAGTGGCATGTGCAAACCTTACGGACAGATCATAAAATTGATGCCTCTGCTGAGTTGTTGAGAACGAATCAACTTGTGTAAAAAATAAATAAATGAATGATATTAAAGAAAAGATGTGGTCACTTTCAACTTTCATCCCTGTCCTGGCTTGTTGCCTTAAACTTTAAATATCACATGTGGCCCATAAAATGAATATTGCATTCAATGAACCAAATAATTACATTATTAGAAAACCAATTACAGTCAAGAAAGAATCTTTGAGAAAAAGATGACATTTTTGGTAACTAATTTATGGATTTATTTATAAGAAATAGGTTTAATAGCTTTAACAATATAAAGCGTAAAAATCACTAGTTTAGCTAAACAAAACTGGATCACAAAAGGAGAAAAGAGAACAACTCAAGTTCTGCTCTGTTGTGTTTTTTACCACATTATTTTACCGAATCGTCTACCTTAACAACACAAATCTAGAACAATATAGAGAAAAGTTATATTTTGTTCCATTTTCAGTAAATTTGCTTTATGAAAGCGCTGGATGGCAGCCAGCATGGATGTCTTACAATATAACGTGGTAGTCATGAATAACAACTGCAGGTGGCTCAGCTGCAATAATAAACATCTTTTTAATTATAGTTCTAAGTGTAATGATTCAGTTTGCAGGTGTAATCTATCTTTTAAATTGGCACATTGTTTTAGTCACATCTGTGCATGTATTTGCATTTTTACAGGGTTAATGAATCTTTAATGAGCAACACGATTCTCAAGAAGTGACATAACAGTTATCAAGTCATGTTAGGACAGTTAGGTAAATGTTCTGATTATAAAAGTCATAATATGGAACTTGTTTACAATGTTTAACTGTTCCTTTAATTATATCAGTCACTTTTAAGTTCGGTCCTACCCAGACAGTATAAACTCAAGATGTTTTAGGTCAGTTTTATTTATGTTTCTTTCTTCATTTCATGAGTTTCAGTTCTGCAACACAATCAAGAAATAAAGTTGGGACAGTTGCTATCAGGTGTTTGTAATGAGTTAAAAAAATTGGATTTCAAAAAGGGATGTCAGTCATAATGAGAGATGAGATCAATAGAAATAATTTAAATGATAAAACATGTTTTTTTTACTTCTATAGTGCTTGTTACAAAAACAAAAAGAACATCTGAAGGAAGTTTAGTGTCTAAAGAAAGTGAAAGACATGAAAATACTTGATCACTTCCTGTTCTTACTGACAGTTTAATGATTGGACTCAATGTTGTTGAACTTAAAATAATAATAATGTGAAACACAAAGAATAAAGTCATTACATATGACTTAAAACAAATAGCTATTTGTGCAAGTTTATTTAATGATTAGTGTGTGTGTGAGAGTGTGTGCACGTGCACGTGGGGCTATACATTTGAAATTAAAATTAATAACAGACTAGTCTGAGTTATTAACTGAACCACAATCTGTGACATGTGAAAGTTGAAGTCATCAAATACACATTTTGTCTCTCAGCTCATTAAGTCTAATTGGCTCTTACCCCCCCCCAATATGAATGTTTACTTATTGTTTATTTATTTACATCTTAAGACATCCTTTCATTTCTGCACAGTTTTGCTGCAGCAAGTGTTACATTTTTTGGTGAGAATCGTTTTTGGAGCAGATATTTTGGGAAAGCGACTTGTTCTAGTTGCATGTCTAAAGTGTAAAAAAGTACAGTACCAGCAGAGGCCCTCTTCTCTGCCAAAGAGCAAGTTGGACTGAGAAGCCAAGCTGTAAAAGGGAGGTGGGAACAAAAAAAGACAAGCAATTTTAAGAAAGCTGAAATATCAGGAAACAGTGAGACGGAGGCCAGTTATGGACAGACCAGACATGGTAACCAGAAAAAACAAAAACCCTAAACAGCTGCTTTATTCAGACTGAGATGTTATTAGAGGTGTACAGCACAGTTTTATTTTTCTGATTCAGTGCTTGTTTACATTTAGTTACAATAAATTAAAGCTGGTGTGAAACTGTAGTGACCAAACAACACGATGACTGAGACTTTCTGATTTTGACATAATTAAATAATCTTGTTTTCATTAGTTTTTTTAATTCTGTGAATGTACTTTTATTCTTTTGCTCTGCCTTTAACAACCTGAAACCGTCTGTTTATACTCATCCATTAGGGTTCGGTCAAAAATAATCTTGGTGCAGGTTAGGAGAAATGTTTTACATTTAACAATCAGTCTTTGATAGCTAACAAACAATATGAGCAATTAGAGCTGAGAGCACTAGCTGCTAATGTTTTCCCACTTAAAAAGGCGAGAGACAAGAAAGATAGAGAGAAAATTAATATATTGCTACAAAAAAAAAAAGAAAATTTAACATGGAAATTAAAAGACATTAGTCACTAATTCATCTATTTTTAAGCTCATTGGGGCTATGTATAAATCAAATGGACAAAACAACCCTAATGCACCTGCAAACAGCAGTCTTAAAAGTAGTTTGGTTCATTTCCTGCTCAAGTGTCCCAAGAGCAGGACCTGTCTGCTGATAACATATCGACTCAGTGAGGAAACAAACAACCTGGAACAACTGGTATCCAGTGAGCAGTTGTAGATAAACACACAAACAGGCTGAGAGTGCAGCTCTGCAGGGAAGTGGTTCAGGGCCAGGAGTGACATTAATATTTAGATTGGGGAGTCAGGGGGAAGATGAGAGCCAACAGGTGTACACCCAATTAAATGTGCTTGACAAAAGGGACAGGAAATGAGAGGGAAGACTGAAGTGGTAGAAGAAGGATGATTAAAAAGGGGAATGGGAGAAAGTAAGATGACAGAAATAATTTCCTTGTGGAGCCCACGGCGAAGAAAAGTGTAGACGACAGCAGAGGCGAGGCTCGCAGCCAAGCTGTCAATCACCATTTGATTGGAAGGGCTTGTTTGCTCGCTGTGAGGCCACGCTGTGATGAAATCAAAAACAAAGCAGAAGCCGTCTGGGCTGCAGAAGTGCCCACGTCTGCCCATGCTGTCCTAGGACAGCATGCTTTTCCGTTGAGCTGTGAGAACAGTTTGGTGAGCTGGGAAAGTTTCCCACATTTCTGTGGTGCTCCCTTGTTTGACGTGAATGATTCTGTTATTCTGATCCCCCACAAACACGCACACACACACACACACAACACAGTCAACCTGCCTGGTGCTGATTCTAGAGTCAAACCTGCATGAGCTGAATCACTGCCACAATCAGCACCTGGGTCGTCAAACAAAACATGGACTCTGAGTAAATCTTTATGACAAGAATGACATAACTAATATGAAAAAGAACTACATTTCTATTGGAGGCAATTAGAAAATGATCCTAATTTTCAAATTGTTGTTAAATTTAGCAAATATCTTCAGTAAATGTGACTTTATGATCTTAATTATAGGTATAGTATTAATTTAGTGAAATATGGTAAAAAAGAAAATCAGGTAAATAAACAGAGTCTTTGATTCCCATTAATATTTAATTTTGGATCCTCTAGTTAAAAAAAAAAAACACACAACTAATTGCTGAACTTAAAGTTTCAAAATGTGAATCTATAAATCAAAGTGATAATTCAGTAACTGATACAATCTCTGGTTTCAGTATGGCTTGTCAGAAAACATAAAAACAGTTTGATAAATTTGTAATTTATAACTTGAGTCTTATCAGACTGAGTAAACTGTAAAATTTAAGTTTTTCTAAAGTTATTAGATGAACTGGTTATGAGATATTGAAGTTGCATAGATGTTGGAACAGTTGTTGGATCATTAAGTGAAGACTTGGAGAAATGATTGTTCGCTTCTTTTAGAATCTCGGAGGTTTAACTGATCTGATTGCAGAAGGATTTCAGACAGTCTGTGCTGCCATTTGTTAACATTTACAAGGCAATATGATGAGTTCTGCTGTGTAGGAGCTGGAGATGGTTGTTAACTATATGCATCTCCATCAAAGATGCTCAACCCCCTGAAGTCACAGCTGGTGTGTAGAGTGAGAAAACAAGCCATTTTTATATTTTCACAGACAATTTTTAGAGCTCGTCAGACAAAACAAATAAGTGTCACTGCTGGCAGACAGCATTGTGTCTTTTTATTGATTTTTTAACACATTTTTTTTCCTTTAAAGTGATCAAGTATGTGTGTCGCCTCTCAAATTAACTAAACACTGTGATAGTTCTCTGACTGCTCTGAATAAATGCCATCAGTACTGAGACTGCTTTCAAATTTTAATGAAATTTGTATGTGAACACTAAAACTCAGATTAGATCCAATCACAGATCAGCATCATTAATAGACTGAAATTAAAATAAAAGTCTGATACCAAACAGCAGATCTATAAACACTTCCTATCTCTCTGATTTTGACAGCTTAGCTACTCTGTTTTTTTCTTTTAGTTGTACAACTGAAGGAATTTCAGCCCTACTTGTCGGATCTCATGCCTGCCAGCTAAGAGTGACAGCCAAATGGCAGAAAAATAACATTTCAATGCAGTAAGTGTGTCGCACAGCTGCACACAAGTTTAGTGTTGAGGACTGAAAGCCATACCCAAAGACTTCTTTTATACACGAAGCAAGCGAGGTGCTGCTTCTGTCACACCGAAGCAGCTTCCTCTTTCTTCGTGACATGTACAAAGAGCTTCAGATCTAAACTTTAGGCGGCAGGAACAACCTCTCTGAACCAATCTAATTATCTGATGATCTTGGAGGGAAAAAAGTGTCCTTCCTTCAACTGAACCGAGAGCGCACAGACACAGCAAAGCAACAGGCATCACATCCAACATACACATGAAAAGAAGAGCTGCTTTGATTCTGTGTCTGTCATGTATTTGCATCTGTTCTGGAATTTGTTTAGTTCCACACTATCAGGTTGTTTTACACTCGGAGCGAATACAACAACCTGACTGATAAACAGCAAGACAGCACTGCATGGCACTAAATGTTATCGAGTCATTCACCTCAGGTTAGCAGCAAAATTGGAGATGCAGTTAGCCATCTCTGCGTTCTGTTTTTTTGCACCCCACATGCTGTGGAGACAAATGGGAAAGGAAAGACAAAACAAGAAGCAGTTACAAGCTGCTCCTTCATCCACAGGTTAGTCAGGTCCAACCAGACAACTTAAACATAATTAGCTCCATTAACTGAATCTCTAGTTTGAAATGTGACGAGTTAGTCTACAATATTGTTACATTTCTTTTTACTATGGATGTAAAAATATGTAAATATGTTACTTTTTACTGTAGCTGTTAACAGATGAAAACTACTTTAAGTTCCTGTAGTTGTCCAGATGTTAGAGAATTCAAGTTGAACATGTCATGCAGGTAATTATCTCAACACTCGGGATTATATCGGTCCTTCTTTTACACTTTTATAATCCAACCTTTAAATTTCGCAACAATATTTTTAGACTAATTTTTGTTTTATTGGACATAATAGAACAATCAGCTGAGTTGTCCAGAGAGCAGGTTTAGGTTTAGTGATTTGACAAGATTGATTTGGCTTTGAGTAAAAATCAACATGTTTGAAACTAGAAGTGGGAGGAGTCTGAATATTTAAAATCATACTGCTCTGGACATGTTCTGAGGGTAAACTTGACTAGAGACGAGCTTGCAGTCATGATCTGAAGACGTAATAAGAGTTCAGTCCATTCTTTTGAGTTTAACATCCTGCATGGTGGAAAACAGCTGGTTTCTGGGTCAACAAAAGGATAAATTAACAACAGCTGGAATGATACCCCCACTTTGTTTGGGATGGGTACAAGCATTTACTACACGTGTTTTGGCAGATTTGCTAAATCAGCTGATATGTGCTTCCTGTAAAACCCCCTAATCGGTTGTTTAAAGGAAAAGTTCAGCTGGACGAAACTAATGACTCGATCTTTTATCTTCCAGTTGGAAAAGATAACTTACACCAAGTTATTGAGTGATGCCAAAGTCAGCTGTTGTTGCTGCTGCTGTTGTTGTTGCTGTTGTTGTTGTTGTTGTTGTTGCTGCTGCTGGGAGACTGCTGGTTGCTGTTGCCAGGCAGCCATGTTGCCAGGCACCAGCCCTGGTGGTGTGAATGTCTGAAGTGCTGTGAGTTCTGCACTCGTCAGCTGGTAGTCTGGGATGAAAGGATGGAAAAGAAAACAGAAGGAGGATAAGAGAGAGGAAAATGATGATGAGGAGGGGTGGGGATTGTTTTACATCATACAACTCTCTGCTGCATCAATATTAATCAGGGTTAATCCATATTCATGTAGACCTTTGAAGTGTAATCATTCCAGAAGCTCTCACACAATGAACAAAGTGAATATTCATACTGCTTTGTGGCATCATACTGCAAGTTTTTCTAGATGGCACTTAAAAAATGTTCATGACACACTTTAGACTTTATTTTCATGCCTGAATCTTTTGCATTTCTTTCAATTTTTGCAGATTTTAATCGGAGTGGCAGCGCATCTTTTCTGCTCGGATGGAAACAGACAGGCTCAGTTGAAGCTGTTAGTTTGGGAACGTGATGGGCGGTGCTGTCTGGAATGACTTACCGGTGTTGTAGGCCGTCTGCATGCCAGGAAAGGTTGCAAGGAAACTGGGTGTTGCCACGGAGACCACAGGGGTGGTAAGTGGCTGTGTCACCTGTGAGCTTCCGAGCCGCTGGGCATTCTGGGAGAAAAGGATGGACAGTTTATTACTGGTTAACTAAGAGTGGAGAAAATGTTGATAATATACAATAAAACACATGAAATTTCTTCTCAATGCTTTTTTTTCCTGCATCACTGAAGTGCAGTTAACATTTAACCAACATATTGTCTCCTGCAGCAATCTGGCACTGATGTAATTATATATGAGATATTGAGAAATCTGAAATGTTTCTGTCTAAAACACTCAACTGAAAACTTTTTTTTTCTTCTTTGGACTCATAGATTCAGAGCTGTGGCTCTGTATCACGAGAGATCCTGGTTTGGTTCCACGACAAATTATTCCTTTTCCCCCCTTATATGGTCTGGGTGTAGAAGTTCGAGACTTATGACTTCATCTATTTTCAACAGTCTTAATGATAATAGCTTGCATGTGTCTTGCACTGTGAAATCGAGTGGATGCAGAGACCGTGCAATGTGACCAAGAACAATCCAGTTACTGCAGGAATATTTAACCATAAACACATTTTGTTCTACTTATTGCTGAGAAAAGAAACACTGCTTTAAAAGACAGAAGTGCAGCCGTACTGATTATCACGAGACACTGACTTTTCCTTCCACGTGTTTCATGAAGCAGATTAAAATAAAATATTACAGAAGAAATTGAATTAGCCTCATTAACAGATCGCTGCGTTTGCCAGTGCAGTGAAGTGTCGGCTGTGTTTAACATCGTGCCACATCCACAGACATCTTGTTCCCTGCAAGAAAAACCAGCCACCTCTCTTCTCCCTGAGGTGTTCAACTTTTCTGCGACAATTTAACATCTTCGTGAAAAATGAGAAAATTCTCGCATCTCAAGGCGGTGTTGGCAAGGCAACGCTGTCGCCAGGGCCCGGCGCTCGTGTTATGTAGAGTCACGGTGGAAAGGTGTTATGAGAGGTAGCGCTGTGCTGGAGAATCATGCTGACAGGAGCACATGCATCGATCGGCAAGGCGGACAGGGAGGGGGGTGAGTGAGGATGAGTGTATAAGAATGTTTTTATACTGAAAAATAATGTGAGCATGAAAATGCCAGGAAGAAATGCACAAAGTGAGGTGGGAGTTTATTTTGAGGTGTGCGTATTTATGCAAATATGACCGTGTGGGACTGAATGGGGTCAGAGTATCTGAGGCTGACATGCCCATCTGTGTTCCAGGTTGGAGACTTTGTGAGCTTCCCTCTCTCTGATCCTCAGAACATAGACACTCAGATGAAACCAAACATGCACATGCCGAGCAGTTTAAACACACAGCAGAGAGTCAGCTGGTTGCTCCACTTCCTTTTATATCTCCTCTCTATAGTCTGTTTGTGTTGTCACTGCAGGCTCGACTCTACTGAATCATTCATTTTGATTGGACTCGTGATTAAAAAGATAAATTGTAACATTATAAAATGAAACTGGTTTTTACTTCTGAATGACACGAAAGTGCTTTGAGCTGCTTTTCTCTGTCAACTAATCACATAAAATATTAGCTCTGTACATTTCCTTTCCATCCATCGGATATCATTAGCTAATTCCTTTCTTTCTAATCAAAGTGCTGGTGGTCTTTTTGAAAATAATCACATAATTACGAAGACATCAGACTTCAAAGGCAGGAATGTTTTGGGGCTTGACTGGTTTGATTAACATGCCTGTTGGTAAAACCAGCTGTGTGGTTTATTCTGCTGTAAACATGGACAGCATGTTAATTGTTTTGATTCATAGCTGTTATTTGAAAGTCATTTGTTGGTGGAGAAACCCCTAGCATTTCGCTAAGCACTTGTTTTAATTGCATTAGTGTTGTAACACTTTGCTCTTTAGCCAACAGAACTGACTTTTGTTTTCAGTTTGGATGGACTGTGTCAACACGTTCTGCTTTAAAGAGACCCCAAAGTTTGTGATTTGTTTCCAGTTGCTTTTGGAGAGAAGTTAAGACGGCCAGCGTGCTGTTTAAAGTTAAATTGTTGTAAAGAAAACACTGATTCAGTGTGTTGTAGAGTTGACTGAGTACATGGATACCATATGTGAGTCAAAATCAAACTAAGAAACAGGATTTGCATCCTTTATTGAGTCTTGTATTAAGAAGAGTGAGCCTTAAATGGGAGTCTTTAAGAAGCTCCTCGTGAGAGATAAAAATGCTCTCAGCAAACTCTGTAAACAAATTACATGATTTTTCTTGACTTAAATCTTCAGATCTGTTATCATGATAAACCAGGTAGAGTCACGCCTGCAGTAAAATACACCCCAAATCTTTAAGGAAAGGAGGCAACCAGTTGATTGATCCTGTTTCTTCACTGTGAGGCTTTCCTTTCTATCTGGATTGACCCTGATGGGATGAGTTCGCAGATGGTGTCACACTCATGCTCAGTGAGATCACACAGAGTTTGACACCACATCCACGAGGCTGAAACTACAAAAGCGTATTCACCTCATTCACCAACTCCAGCTCTTCCTCTGTCTGCGTGGCCGATGGAGGAGGAAGGAGTAAAAAAGCAGAGGAAGTTAAGTTTCTGTCAACTAACTGATCATATCCAAACCACTCTGCATATATGCTGCTGAAAACTCAGATTTTTCCTCAACTGTTAATTCAAACTGCATCAGAACTGACTGATGTTCATCTGACATGATTAGATCCAGATGTTGGACTGCAGAGCCGAAAGTAGAATAAAAAAATTTTAAGAAGCCTCTGTAATACCAGCTTATTTAGACTTAAAAAATGTATTTAGAACATTTTGTTTTGTCTTTGTAGGTCCCTCAATTATGTGGAATCCAGTAATCTAAAAACACATCTTGTATAATCTTATAAACAAAATACATAATAACTCATAATTCCCAAAATTTAAAGGAAGACAAGACACGTGTTTCTCT
This sequence comes from Pachypanchax playfairii, assembly GCA_006937955.1. Taxonomy (NCBI): domain Eukaryota; kingdom Metazoa; phylum Chordata; class Actinopteri; order Cyprinodontiformes; family Aplocheilidae; genus Pachypanchax; species Pachypanchax playfairii. Next base: position 4,010,873 of record SSNP01000010.1, on the reverse strand, counting down.
GAAGTCTAACAGGCCTCACGTAACATGTTTTAAGACATTATTGTCCTCACAGCATCCCGTCAGGTTGATTACATTTAAAATCTGTATAATAAACATAACACCAAGTCTTTAAATGACTACAGTAAAATAAAGCAGTGAGATGTGTGCCCTCGCAGAGAGGTGAAGGATTTAGTTTGGACACCAGATCCATCCTGTTACTTCACGATGACAGGAAACAATAACAAATACATTTTATGATAGAGACCACACCACTTAAACTCTGACCTCATCCAAAGGCCAGAAAAATTGAAATTCAATTTCACAATTTCCTGTATAAATAACCAAATTAATGAATATTTCAAGGTAAAAGCAGCATTACATGTAACGTTCACTGACTTATAGTCAGTTCCAACAGATAAATGTGTCCCTGCTTGTTTCCCAGACAACATCAAAAAACCATCAAAGTTTTATTCCCACATCTTTTCTTTCTTCTCACCAGCTGCATGAGGCTCTTGCCACTTTGCGAAGTGATGACCCTCAGGTCCGGCTTGCGGCTGTTGATCAACTGAGGGCTGGGTGGAGGTGGAGACTTTGCCGGGACTACTTTCCCCAGGCTGTTGCCATTGGATACGGACAGGAGGCCCGGAGAGGCCCTGGCACTAATGTAGCCGTTAGCTGGAGAGACACAAATAAACTGAGTGAGGTTTATTGAAGAGGCAGGTAGGGAGGAGGTTCTGTTTCTGTCTTTTCTGATGTTTTGGATGTCTGTAGCTACCTGTGAACTGCTTGTCTGCGTGTTTGTGTGTTCTCATTAGCGAGTTGGATCCCTTTTGTCGCACCACATGCTCCTCGTCATTTCTGCAGCTCAAACAAGGTTTTTTTGGCAGTGTTTTGATTTTCTACAGCTCTTTCACATCAAAATCATGCCACGCTCTCTCCTGAGCTATTTTATTTCCACTCTCACTGTCTCCCTACCTTTCTTCTCTTTTGCTTCACCCGTCTCAACTCGGTGTAAACAAAAACACATAAATGTCTCGGGGCTCTTTCCATCTTGAACTGTGAAATTATTATTTTTTTTCTTAACAAGTTTGTTTATTGTCATTAGATTGTAGAAGAAGATTTTCTGTAAAACTGTAAAAACAATCCTCAAATACAGTGTAATTAACACACTGTGCTCCCACTTATAAATACAGTATGAGGCCAAATAAAATGTATTTACACAATTTTCACAGCTCTTCCTAATTGTCTTTCTGTAAAGTTGACATTTTCCACCGACTATGAACAATCTTTTAATAATAAGATTGTTTTTTTTCTCTCCATTAAACTTCTGCTTTCTGTTTAGGGACATTCCGACAACATGTCAGGCCACAGTACAGATATTACCAGTTAACACACCCTCCTTTGAGTGTAACTGTCACATTCCAGTTTTCTACACAACAACACAATAAGACACAATAATACCCAACATACGACACGCTCAATTTGCAGAACAGCAACACTGCGTGCGTGCACGCATGCACATTTTTTGAAAGTTTCTTTAAATTTTATTTAACATATTTTTGTATTATTTTGTGTCTGGAATTTTTTTTTACGAGTTTCTGGTTAAAAGGAAAATAAGTTTAGGTGCAGGGAGAGGACTCGGAGGCTGTCATGACAACAAGACTCCAGCAGTCTGCAGCCGGTCTTTGCTGCTGAGGTTGAACAACAAGTCGATTTAAACAGAGACTGAACACAACGTAGAACAAGGGCCACATCAGGGACTTTCCCTGACACACACACACACACACACACACGCACACACACAGAAATGCAGTATTCCCCTTGGACGGCAGAAGAGAGGGTGTGTGTGTGTGACAGCAGAAAACAGTTCTCCATGACGCTGCCTCCAGACGACAGTGGCATGTGACTCTGCTTCATCTCAGTTACACACACAGAGTCCGTAAATGCAACCTGACAACAACAGCAGCAACAACAAGTCAACATTATCTCAGTTATCAGCTTAGAGGGAGGGGGCAGGACAGAGAAGGGGGGGAGACGGGAAACACACCGTGGGAGTAAAGCATCAAGGGAAAGGGGAGGAAGAAGGAAGGAGAAGTTTCAGAGTGTAACGATCGAAGGAAACTGATGATCATTTCTAAAGTAGTTTTCAACAAATAAAACCGAGTTGGCATGTAAAAGATAAGCTGAGACAGAAATAAATTCATTTCCCCATGTACAATCCCATCCACTCATAAATCATTAGACTTTACAGAAAAAAACTTTTAAATACAAACAAAACACAATATATAAATATATGTATATGGGCAAAAAGAGAACTGAAAAATGCAGAACAGATTAAAATCCTCATAGTACAAGAAAAGATTTGACAAAAAGATAAAAAGTTCTAAACTATACAGTAAAAACAACTAATATAAATAAATACCATCTGACATCGTCCCAGGATTTTGCTTTTTTTCCAGACATATAGATGTTTAATCATGCTGTAGTCATTTAGCTCAGTATTTTAGTCAAGTAGTGGTGTAAAACTTACAGTTCACTTTGAATACCATATCATTTCTACCTGGATAATATAAACTATGTAAAACTACATTATCTTAGTAAATACATATCACATTAAACTTTAAAATGGGAAAAGCAGAGATGAGGTGAGTCAGAATGAAAAAAAGATGAAAGAAGAGAAGATGACAGAAATCTAGGAGTGACATTTTGGGTAGATGGCTGGTAAAGAAATAAGAAAAGAGGGAACAACAGCAGAGACATTCAGAAACAAAGTTGTGTAGAAAAGAAAAAAGACAGAGAGAAAATACACCATATAAAGACAGAAAAGGTGGAAACAAAGTTAATTATACAAGAGGGAGGAAACCGGGTTGAAAAAGCAGGAACGGGTACTGAGTTAAAACATATTGAAGAAGAGTACTACAAAAAGGAAAATGGACAAACATATAAAAGGATGTAAACAACAGAGATGGGATGAGTGGATACAGCAGAGGAGACAAAAACAGAATGTTCTGAAGTAGAACAAATATTTTCAAAATTGAAAGGAGAAAGAGGAATGAACAGAAATAATGTTGGCGATGAGACGATAAATAAAGTTCAAACAGAAACACAAGAAATCTTGAATTTTAGTGAAGAGATAAAAGATGGAAGGAGGTAGAAGTTTATGGATCTTAGAGGTGAGGAGAATGTTTACAGACAGGAGACAAAAAAAACATGAGTAAATTAAACATGTAGCTGAAAGAGGAAGAAGACATGAAGGAATGAGATCATGAAAACAGAAAGGAGAAGGGAAGTGAAAGTATGAGAGAAGGAACTCAAAGAAGAAGCTGACAAGGGGATAAAAGACAACAGGTCATAAAAAAACAACATTTGTATCCATGAAATCACCTGCCTCTGCTGTTGGTGAACACTCCCTTCACTGGGCCCCTCTCAGAAATCCTGAGACCCTCAGTGTGTGTTTACGTGTTGCATAACGTGCGCTCAGTACACATGTACGTCACGGACTAATAGAAAACTGCAGCTGGTTGGATTGTGTTCATGTTTGTGGGTGAGAGAAGATGGTGGCGTCTCGTGGTCACTTGAAGTTCTGAATATTTAACACGCAGCACATTGATCTGAGTTTGTGTGTCTATATGAAACTATGTTTTACAGGTGCTTTTAAATCAATTACAAGTCAGAATGCAGTACTAACATCTTAATTTATATAATTAGATTATTCACTGTGTTTCTTGTGATTGTTGAAATCAACAGCTGCAGACAGTTTACACTGTGTTGTGTTTTTTTGTGCATTTTTGTTTGAAAATGAGCTTTTGTATTTATATATTTTGTATTGATCATTAATGTATGTATTATTGACCATTAAAGTAAAGATCTGTGTTGATTCATAAACATGTTCAGCTGAATAACATTGTTCAAGTCAAACATGCTAAAAGAAAAATAAATACCATATTTACATTTATCAAATTTTTCAAAGATGTCCTGCAATGAGGATAAACATTAAATTTTTAGTGCCTCTTGAATATGATGAATGGAAACATTACTAACTAACTACTTTCACTCTGTGTGCTCCGGGGTTTCAGGTTTCAGGTGATGGACTGTGATTAGCTTTGAGGAGACTTCAGCCTGTCTAGTACTTATTTGAATGTCAGGGTTTTGCAGATACGCACCAGTAACAAAACACAGTTCCATATGAAAAGGATTTTTGAATATTGATATTAAAATTTCATGATAATTTTCCATGCCACTAAAACCCAGTTAAATATGGAGATTCACATCGTAATGTGCAGGATTTCAAAACCGAAAACATACAATTCCAAATGAAAATCTGCCAGTCCTGTTTGGTCTGAGACTCATGCAACCCTGCTGCCAATGTGCAGGTGTAGCCAGTAAACCGATGCATTCTGCAGGAAATTGCAGTTATTTACATGTATCCAAATATTCCACAGTTGATATTTGCTACATGAACGTTAGATGTGACAAATATCTCCCCACCCGAATGTTTCAACTCTGCAAACCCCAGAAGTAAAATGCAACATGTAGGTAGAAATCTGAACATAAATGAAAATAAGACAAGTATCTGCACTGACAGATGGCACCAGTGGTATCTGTGGTACCCACATGGTTACAGCAGATGCCACATTACTGCAACATCCCTGGTATGAACTGAACCAATGACCCGTGTACATTTCATGCACCTCTCCTTCTCAGCCCATATTTGCTTTCTGCCTTTTTATGCAACAACAAAAAACTAAATAAAATACAAGCTATGTAACAAAAAAGCAACACAAAAATATCTAAAGCCCTTCTTAATAAAACATTACTGAGCTTGATGTTGAATTGTGAGGTGACTAGAACACTACATGTGTTATTGTTGCAGTTTATGGAGCAGTTTTCTTAATCAGATGCATTTCAAATATCTGTGGCTTTATTTGAGTAAATTGCCTGTAATTTCCTTGTATCCTCAACAAGTGTTCTTCTCAGTACACGAGTGTATATGTTAGTACCCTTGGTGTGAGTGAGTATGTGTGTCATATCTCCTATTACGCGAGGTCGGGCGTGGGAATGTGTGGAATGCTGGGTGACGTCAATGGTGACATTCCTGGAGCTCTGAGTCCCTGGACAACAGCTGAGAGCGGCAGATCCAAGAGAGGAGAAGATCGGGGAGAAAGAAGGTAAGAAGGGATGAGATGAGGGAGTAAAAGGAGATGAAGGGAGCAGAGCACAAAAATGGACAAAAAGAAGAGTAGAAAGAAGACGGTGATGAGGCAGAATAAAAAAAAATAAATGAATAAAAAGGATTCATTGTGAAAAAAAAAACACAAACTAGTATAAAGAGTGTAAGAGAGTAAAGAGAAGGAACCGAGAAGTTGACAAATAAAACAAAGATAAGAGGCAAAATGAGAAGAATTAAAAAAGGAACATGTAGAAGGTGAGAAGCAAAAGATGAATAAAAACACAGAAGTAATGGAGTGAGAGGGGAAGGGGGGGGCAGCCATCTGGTTGGATCAGGTCATTTACATTCAGTTCTAGGACAACACGGTTTAATGCATTAACACAGAGATCAGTCGTGAAGCTCAGGAAAATCTTTGGAGGAACATTCAAACTAAAACAATCTTGCAGCTTTGCACCGAGCACTTTTTAACCAGTCGCTGTTATGGAAGAGATTCCTTCATCCCCACCGCAAAAAATCCACTCGCTTTAACAGTATTTAAACAGTTTATGAGGTATTTGACTCATATGAAATCATTAGTGGTAGCACATGGAACACACACATCTCCAACATAAATCTGCAAGTCCAAACTGTAAGGCAGGACTTTAAATAAACCACTCACCAAAGTTTTTAACAACACAGTTCGTTAACTTACAGACAGCCTGGGAAAACTAACTCAGCTTTGGTGTATTTTACTTATAGACTGCAGGTAAGTTAATATAAATGTATTGATTCATTTTAGTTCACTCTGCTATGGAAGAAGAATAGCTTATCAAGTGAATATAAGGAGGAAAAAAACACACCACCGTCTCACTATATCTATTACTTTGGGCGAGTTGGCAGTATCTGTCCAAGCTAATGGGATTTAAGGGGAGAGCTCTGGGCAGTGTCAAAGTCACCTCCGAGGGAGAGTTCTGTGCCAAGACAAGGGATATTTGGGTGGTGGGAGGGGGGAGGGGTGAGGTAGTAGATTTTTCCAGAAAGAAGACGAGGGGGAACAGCTGAAAGAGACACGATAAGAGGGGGAGATGTAGATGGTGGGATGAAGTCAAGACGAAGAGAAGTGAGTGAGGATGGTTCAGAAGATCGATCTCATAGTGTCAAAGTTTAAATGTGACAGAAGTAGGTCCACATTTTGGTTTCAAGAAGTCAAATCTGACTTAAACATTCAATGTTTACCAAACCTAAACAAAGAAACCAGAGTTACTATCCTTGTATGTGATGACTTCATCTGGATCAGCGACATACCAGCTGGTTGGTTAATAAAACATGTTCCTCTTGCCATTTGTAACAGATATTTTAGTTCAGAAGTGATCATTTCACTTCTGCATTTCCAGTAATTTATATTTGCCAGTTTCACAAATTTGTGATGACTTTCTGATTTAAATGCAGGGAAAATCCCCAAACGTACCACTGGAAATAAAAAAAAAACAAGATTCACTTCTATTTAGGACAAATATTAGATCCTTACTTTTCAGATAGACTCTTTAGCTGACATAACAGACTGGAATGTGTAAATAATGACAAATAAAAGTACTGTTAAGTTTGAGAATCAGGTTGTCCTAATTATTTGATTCAATATTATTTTTCTTCACCTTGAATAAAAAGGTCTTATGTCCTCATAATTACTCTGAAATAACACCAAATACATGTTCCTAGTCAACGACAGGAAGCGTCTTCGGCTTTTAAAAACATGCTGAAGTATTTTGTTGGCTCAACAACAACACAAGTAAGAAGATACAGGAGTAGCAGAAAATCTAATTTGTGTCAAACATGTGAAATCAGCTGCACCAGATTTTATTAGGCAACAAAACTAGAGCCAGAAATGAACATTGACCTCATTGTGCAGCTGGTTTCAAGCTTCATACATGATATGTGATATAGTTAGTTTCAGAACTTAATGAACTACATTCAAGTTTTTAAGTCACAACACCAAAAGATGGCTGACAGGAAACCAGCTGGGGAATTTTACACAAGTTATTGTGTAATTTAGTTGATTTCTTCTCTCTTTTGGAGCTCAGGACTTCATTTCTCTCTTACAACCTGAAACCTGTTCTGTTCTTTGGACTGTTTACAAGTGGCTTGTACTGTGACCTTCAGCTGTCGCCTGTCAACAGGTGTTTGCATACTTGTGAATACATCTGGCAGAGTAACTGGGAGTCTGTTGCCATACAGAAATGTTTTGCACAGTACTGTTTGAAAGTCAAATAAAGAAACGATTTCCTATTTAAAAAGTCTGACTGTTACACAGAAGGCAACGACTAGTAAAATGGTGAAGTGCGTGTGTGTTTATTCGAACTCACACTTTTTTTTTGGTCAAAAAGAGCATTTAAAAAGAAAAACTAAAATTGCTTACGGACTGGACTTGGACATGCTCCATTTGAGTTCCCCAAATCTCCTCCTAGCAGAGCTCCTGCAATGGAAACAACATCAAAACAGAAAACATTACAACAGTCTCACATGACACCGTTTATCTGAATAGCACAGTCTAAAAACTGATGAACATCACGTTTGAAAAAAAAATATCATTAAATCAAGTGTGTCATTAAAAAAGTGCCTCTGCTATCGACACTCATTTAGTCTCTGAAGTACCTTAATTGGTTTTAGTTCTGCATTTCCAGTTAATGTCTGAGTGCAGGTTTTATCATTTCTCAATGGTACTTAAATTATACTGTAACAGGAAAACTGTCACTTGCTTTTTATACAAATAAAGAACTTAAAGTATTTAAAAAAAGGTTATTGAAAACAAATGATTTATTAATTAATGTGTGAACGATGTTCTTAAAATGATGCAAATGGTTTAAGGATATAGAAGATGGTGGAAACCATTAACATACATCACAGTGAATAATTAGATTTCTCCTGAGAAAAACACAAAATTCTGATAATATCAATTAAGACTCAAACCAGTTGATAAAGTTAATCGAGTAAAGAAGTAGAAAATCTCTCATAGAGCTCAGACCCTCATGTTGTTATTTACTCCAAAAATAAGAGTCTCACTTTTATTGTTTCTACATGATCAGAATCACTGACCATGAAAACAACTTTAGTAAATGGACTTACATTAATATCTTTATTAGTTCAGTAGTTATTGGTGGTTTTCTCCTGAATCGAGTTCCAGAGCTTTTAAAGGAACATCAAATCTGTTACACACGTTTGATTCCAGAGTCTCAACTATCTGTTGTTGTTTGTCACAAGTTTAAACCATCATTTGATCTTGCAGTGATAAAAAAAAAAATCTGAAGGTTTCCTACTATTTTCTTTTCTGATCAGAGTATTTGTAAATTTCTAATGATCCAGATAAGTCCTTGGTATCATTTAGAACGTATCAGGAACTCACCCTGTATTTTAGTGAATATTAGTCCACTTGTTAGTAATATTACATTAATGAGACAGTGATTCTGAGTACAGATGAGTACTGACTAAAACATAAATTCAGTATAACTACCGTGTAGTTTCATGGTATATGCTAATAATAACTATCATAGAACTAAAGCTGTAACTTTGCTTTCAAATCTAATCAAGACATCTGAACAAACAACTCTGTGAAAGCTACAGCGCACAGTTTTACATCAACAGTAACTTTAACGGTAACTTGGAGCTTTAAAAGTTGTCAAATGTGAATTCCAAACCAAAAGAAAAAAAAAATTTTAAATCACATTCAGATTTATCCCTCAGTTTCAGACATCTGTCATGGTCATTTGGACCAGCAACTCAGTTACTGTGTGTAACTGATGCCATTTCAAACTTCCAGTTCTCCACCATGTTCTGAGTTCTGTTCCTGGTTCTGTTTAACTCTATCCTCTGGTTCAGGGTTGTTTTTAATCTGAACAGGATGGCCTGGGCAGCTTTCCAGTTCATGACACAGGCATCTCTCAGAGCTGGAACACCATGCACACCATCACATATGAGCAATCTGAATTCGTCAATTAGCCATGAACGCATGTCTTTGGACCTTGGAAAGTAAAATAAGCCCTGAAGGGATTCTTGTAGGGACAGAGTGTATATGTAACCTTTACAAAGCAAAGCTTTAGGTCAGAAAGTTCTAATAAAGGACCTTTAATCTGTGAAGTAACAACAATATTTACTGTATTACTCTTCTGAAAATCTAAGCATCACATCTCTTCTTCAATAAACTGGATTTTTTTTATTAATTCTTAACATCTCATCTAGAAAATATTAACTTGATAAATTTATTTTAAAATGTTTGTAAAGGAAAAATCACAAGGTGTTTTAGGATTATTTGCTTCACAGAATAGTCAAAAATGTAAAGTCAGAAAATACCAAAGCTTTAAAAAGTCTAATTAGATTAATGTTTTGTTTCTGTTCATATATTTTAACTCAGTACCATGTTCATCTACTTTTATCTACACTTCTGGAAGCAGTATGTGAACTTTAAATGCACCATTGGTGATGATTTAGTTTTATTTCTAAACTGCCCTTCAGAAAAGGTGAAATAGTGGGTCCCTGAAAATACTGATGCACAGAAAAAAACCAGCAATAATCAAAAGCGATTAGCCAAAATCATCTTTGGTAATGAGGAACAAATGGAAGGTCAAAGTTTCCTGGACTACTGAGCTCACGAGGAAACAGAGTGAGGGCAGAAGCATTCAATCCTGCTATGTTAAAGTTACTCGCCTTGGAGAACGGCATATTATGAAAGAAGCTGTAATGCATTTGTTGTATGTTACATCACCTAATTCTGACTTACAATGAGATTATGCTGGTCGGAACAAAGCTTGATAAGTAACCCTGTCTGAGACGCAAAAATGGGGCACAAATCCTTTTAGTCAGAGGGTGAAGGATTGGTGTGCCACACAGAGCAGCGTGTACATACCGAAGTGTAGCAGCCTCAGTCAAAGACATGATGGATTTATGGTATAATGAGCAGTATGCACTTGTTTGAGTAAGCGAGATCTCCAGACTGAGTGAGCATGCAGGTGGAACACGACATCAATTCACACAGACAGACTTGCTTCTTTGGTCATTTTAGTGCTTTTCAACTCAGAAAAGTCTAGAAATCCCTGCTGTTACATAAACTGTGTTTCCACAGAAGGTGCACTTTATGAAAAAGGACTTCAAGTATCCACATCTCCATGACGACTGTCTGCAAAGGTGGCTAAAATCATTTCAATTACAGGAGTCATTTAGAAATCAGGAGTTTGACATGAACAGAAAATTGGCCTTCAAACTGATTGCTTTGGTCAGAAAATGTCAACAGGAAGCATTTAAAAAATTATGACAACAAGTTCGAGAGGAATTAGGCAACACAGAAAAATTAAACAGACAAATAAGTCACTTTAAATGCAGATTTGAGCTCCATATTCAGCATTTGTAGAATTTTATTAAAGAGATCATATAGTTGCAGGACTGCACAATATTTGCTATGTTATTTTAATTTCTATAATGATGTGCACAATTTTAATATCTCAAAAGTGCTGCTTAAACAGCAATAAATTAAAGGCTGTCTTATTTGAAGTTCCACACATTCAATCATCTCAGTAAGATTTTGGGAATATTTGATGTTTCTAGTTGTTCTAGATGCCAAAAGTTGGTTTATATGATGGCGGCTGACAACCTAAAGTACCATGAAAGTGTTGTGAGTATCATGACGACAACATAGAAGAAGAAAAATATTGATTTATCACAAATTCTTCTTGATATTGCAACAATAGTTTTATATATTTTTTAATATCCTGCAGCTTTATTAGCTACTTTATTTTGGTTTTTCTCAGAAGAGTTTAAATTTGAGGAATAACTATTTATATTTTGTGATAAAGATGGAAGTTGAGCCTAATGAGACTTTTCTTCAAACATTAACTCAAAAACTTGCTGTTGCTGTTTAAAGAAATGTAAAACTTATCTGGTGGTTTGAATGAAAGAATCCTCCAATGAAAGAAACAAATCTTTTAGCTACAATAGATTGAACAGATCAATCTGGAGCTATTATTTAAACAGGATGTTTGCTCCTCTGAAAAGGTCACAGTTTATCGATTTACACAAGTACAATTGAGGTGTGAGGAGATAAAAACTCCAAAGCATTCCAGCTGTGTAAATCATGGTCCGTTACCTGCACTGGCTGGTCGCTGTGGTAACCCTGGTGACACGGTGTTTCTCTGCAGAGCAGGTTGCTGTGGCGACAGGAGGCGGGGATCTGTGAGGGTGGAGGTGACGAAGGAGGTGGTGGTGACCAGGGCGCCAGCAGGGTTGTTGCTGAACTGGAGGGCTGCTGCGGCGGCTGCGTTCTGATTGGATACTGGCACGGTGACTGGCATGGAGAAGGTGGGCTGTGGGACTGTAGACTGGTAGAAAGAAGAAGAGATGCTCAAGGTATGGCCAATTTTTAACACCCCATCATACACAGATATAAGTCCATATACAGAAAAATGAACAGATGGTCCGTTAGTGATCAGCAGCCGTGTAAAGAAAGCTGAAGGTGACAGTCACAACAACACAACCAATCACAACAGGAAGAGTTTTTCCAAAATGTGATGAAAAAAAAATCATTCACAGATTAAAAGAGTCTGGAACGAATGGAAGAAAGAATTCTGACATATAAAACTGTAGAATCTAATTTAATCACATCATTTCTGCCTTGTTTGGATCCAAAATATTATTATAAAAAAAATCCAAACCTTCTTTGAGGCCATTGTTTTAAACTTCAAGCAACAAATTCTAAACACATCCAAAGTAGTTTTTTAAATGCATAATTTTACTATAACGGATGTTTGTTTGAAGTTAACTGAAATGTAAACAGGTAGCTAAAACAGACTGTAGAAACAATCAATAAAACAGATTATTATCAATTAATTAATAGATAATTATTTATTAAAAATCAAACCACTGAATGTCTTTCAGACTTGAAACAGACTTAGAAAAAGTCACATTTTGAGGACACAAAAAAAATCTGCAAAAGTTAAAAGTGTTCGAAACATTTTAGGAACATTAAGGGCTAAAACGATTAGAAATTAATAATAAACTGGACTGAATAATAAACTACAAAACATAATAAAATCTTAATTTTACATGAACACTGTTCATTTCTATAAGACTAAACAATGTAAAATAATTCAGATTTCAGTTCATTTCAATAAAATTTAAAATGTTTCCTCATTATTAAAAATCAGTTGCAAATTACAACCTCTTTGGGTTTTTTGTACATTTTTGTAAAACTTGATCAAAATACATTATTATCCCAGTGAGAGTTTTAGAAATTGTAACATTCAAATAGAAACAGGATTTGGAAATGAACTCTTCAATCAATCAAACACTCATATCAAATCCCTGTTGGACACATGCACACTCTCAGCAACTCTAAGCATGCTAGGTGACTTGGTGTAGAGGCTGTGACACCTTTCACACCTCATATCAGGTTAAAACACCTGCAGCAGCACCAAGTTGCAGCATTGATTAATTGGTGACATTTGATCACATGCATGATGTCCAGCAGCAGTCAACAACACTCACTGACACACTGTACCTAATCTTATCTACTTGCTTTATAAAATCCTTTGCTCTCCTAAAAGATCAACCTTGTAATCTGGACTGATGAAGGTGATGACCAAAAAAAAATAAATCAAGGCCAAGGACCTGAGGTTGTCCAGCCACACAAACCATTTCACCAACTCAATCTGAAATAAGGACTTCTATAAATGGAATATGGGCCAGAGCTGCTCCGTACTGTACTCATACTGCCTGGGACCCAGTTTAATGCCAAGAAGGACAAGGACATCTTTCTGTCCTTGATCTCCACCTCTTCTCTGTATATACACATTTGTTTTTTTTCTTTCATTTGGAAAAAGAAGAAAATGAAACATCTAAAGACTGGAGCCTCTTGATTTAAACTGAGGTAACTGTATAACGTTAAAAAGTCATTTAACAGAATCATCGTTCATTAAATTTTAAGACAGTTTTCAGAATTAAACTATTTGGTCCTGATTAAAGTACATATTTGTTTTAAATACCCAAAACATTTCAATAGTAATTTGCTGTTTTGTGGTCTCACAAATATATATATATATATATATATTTAAATTGCACAACAATTGGTTGCAGAAGTATTGTAAAAGTCCTGCTAAATGGAGCCTTACTTTTTACTGTTGCTAATGGCAAACTAATGAGAAAATGATCACATACTTGTGAAACACAAACCAAGAAGCCTCGCAGCGGTCTGAGAAATGATATTTACGTATTAAACTGTAAAGAGGAAGTAAAGGGAGAGTGCAGATGGAGCTGGAAGTGGTGCCCTGGGATGGTGAAATCAGCAGCTCACAGCACTGCAGCACTGCACACTGGCCAAGCTGAAGGTAAAGTGAAGGGATGGATTAATGGTGTGGGCGGGTGGGGGGTGGGGTTAATGCAAAGAGAGTGGAAATGAGTAAACGCAGAGGCAGGACTGATTTGTCTCCACAGGAATGGGTGGGCGAGATGTTTTCTCATCTTCCTTTTGTTAAGCTTCCCATCACATCCCACCATCACTAACCCTCCTTACATAGAAATACAATTTTAAACAAATACATTCATGACATTGATTAACCACAATTTAAACCACAATTATAGGGATTTATTATCTTTTAATGGAGAGTTAGAACAGAGATTTAATGTGTACCTGCAGATTCAACATTCACTACAAATTCTGATTTGATAAGTGAATGATACTTTTTGAAAAACTACGAGTTCTAATTTGTGAAATAATTTTACAAAAACACATAAAACTTCCACCACTTTGAATCTAAATTTGATAAAATGCAGCGAATAAAACTCAAACAAAACAAAACATTAAGATTTTTTTTTCTAATTTGTTTCTATTGATTTTAAACTTTCTTTCTTTTCAAAGTTTTGAGTTTAAAATTGTTCTTTGTTTTGTTTGTAGATCGTTCTAAGTCACTTTTTTGGATGACCTCCCTGATAATAACAGCTCCAGGTCATTTTGATAATGTTGGCATAACTAAAACAACTTTACATCTTATATAAATATTGATTTGAATTAATTTGATTGTGTTAGAATAAAATGGGAAACTCATTTGGTGAATTTACTAGAAGAGTTAACAAAACGTTGTGCAACATCCTGCACAAAAAAACAAAGATAAAAACTTAAGATGATTCTGGGTAAATAATTGACCAGCAGGTTTTCTGAAGGCTTGTTTGATAAAGCTCAAGGTCTCTTCTGAGCCAACAAAACAGAAAGGGAAAGATTTTTTTTTTGCTATTTTCCTCAGAGAAGACTTTTCTTAATAAGGCTGTTTCCTGGATGCAAGGCTAAAGCAGAATGAATTAAACTCACGGCCTGAATTTCTTTTGCTTCTCTTTTGTCCTGGGAGCCTTTTGAAAGTTTCCTTTTTAAAATTCCTTTTATTTTTCAGCTCCCCATGTGTTAACAGCTGTGGTGTTCAAATACAGAGTCAACAGTGAATGAAAGAATTAAATCAAATCAAAAGTCAGAGCAACTGACTAGTAAATGTGTATTTGGTATTAATTTAATTAGGCTTCATTCATTCATCCTTCCCTCCATGTTTTTTACCTACTTGCCCCTGTGTGGGGTCATTAGGTGAGAGGCAGAGTTTAGTATTATTAGTCAATCTAACATGCATGTTTTTAGTCTGTGGGAGGAAGCTGTAATCCTCACATGCACAGGGAGAACATGCAAACTCTAAGGTGCATGCCGGGTGTTGAACCCGGGACCTTCTTGCAGGCCACCGTGCAGCCTTAATTAAACTTCATTTTTAATTAAAACTCGTTTACAACAATTTCAGGAGTTCCAAATAGAAATGATTAAATAATTACAAACTTCCAAAAGTTATAATTAATAACATCAAATTAATGTTAGTAAGAAAATATGTAAAACTGTGATCAAGTTTAAACTTACAGAATAAAACAATATTTATGTTTAACATTTTAAAATACAACCATTAAATCTGAGTGTAATAAAACAATATTGATTCATTTATAGTCACACTCCTGTAAACTGACATCCATGTGAGTGAATCTGCAGTAGTTTCCACAGCATTGTGCTTCACTTTACATTCATACAGATCCCATACGGAGACAAAACATTTCTCTTCTTGCTCAAAGCCCCTTTGGAGGTGGTTGTTAAAGGAAAGACATTCAATTCTTCTTCCGTTTCCCAGCCCTGAATCCCCGAACTGAGTAGGAATCAAACTAAAAACCCTCCAGCAAAGAAAAAAAAAGTTCTATTTTTCTTTGTGCAGGAACATAGACCAAAGATTGGGGTTCATGGAGCCAAATGTCCTGCCTGTTGTGCCTCACCACTCTCTCCTTGCCTCAGGAGGCACTTTAGTACAAGTGGGATTAAGCTTGTATGTCCCGGCCTCTAGCTGTCATGCAGGGGATTATGTTGAAGAAGGGAGGAGTGGTGGGCGGTGCAGTATGTTTCTGTCTGCTTACTGCCAGTGAAAGGTGAGCTGGGTGAATCAGGCAGGTAGGCAGGCATAGCTACACTGAGGGGCAACGTTATGATGGGGCTGTAGCTCGCCAACGATGTAGATTAGCATCCAGTAAACATGCACATTAAGCAGCACCTATGTAGGGGTGAAAAACTGTCCTGTCTCCCTTTTGGTGAGAAGCTTTTAAGAGTCCTTTCAACTCACAGCACAGAAAGACTGGGACAAACTCTGGAGGACAGAAATTCATTAAACTGAAAGGTGGCTTCTTTTCTCTGTCAAGCAAACAGCTGAAATGTTTTTACAGGAGACTCTTGACTTTTAAGCTCACCAAAAAAACAGGAGATTTCATTATCAACACAAGAACTATACATTCAAACTCATGTATTGTAAGTATTGTAATCTTAACAGTCCCAAAATGTTCTACAATGTGCTGCAAGTCGTGCTGGAAAAAGGTCAAACGCTAAGTTGTCTCTTTTGGTACTACATGATACTATTACAGGATAAAATGTAGGACTTTTTTATTCAGATGTAAAACTTTGAGTGTAATTTTTCTGCATATCTGCAGGCTAACTCTCTTGCAGCACCTGAATGTGACTGTGTCCTGTCCCAAGCGACCAATCAGACATGCAGGCAGACAGGAAGAGGGGCCGTAAATTAAGAGCTCATCATTAAAGTGACATTAATTGCATTATTTAGCACGGAGAGAAAAAAATGAATCACAGAGAAACTGGCAAAGGATCAGAAGTGTAAAAGGAGTTTGGCAGAGTGCCAGTCAGGAGGCAGAACCTGGATAATATCTGGAGCACCCCCAGCCAGAGGAGCAGAACTGAAACCAAACTAACCTCTATAATACCATAACATCAGACAGATAACAATTACACTCTGGTTTTCTAAGCCCTACTGCTGCGCTTGCAATCCCACATTCTTTCTTTGATAACGCTCTGCAATACACAATTTATATTTTCAGGCAAGTATCCAACCGCTTAAAGATATTCTCTGAAAGTGTTGATTATTTCCACACAAAAACATTTTCTTTGTAATTTCTAGTTGCTATACCACTTTGTATGAAGACAAGGGACCTAGTTAACACTTCTTACCCTGTAGTGTGTAATCTCACGGTCTAGAGGAGTTATAGTGCCATATAAACAGTTTATTATAGTAAAATGCTCCAGAGGATGATCTTCACTGGTGATTTCAGATGAATAATCCCATTAAAGCGTGTGGTGATGTTATGCTGCTCGTTTAATGACTCCTTTGTAATGGTCAGATTTACAGAAATACAAACAAATTAAAGATTTAATTTTTTTTTTAAACCTGCAGGGTCATGGGGGGCTGGTGGACGAAAAACAAGGTACAGCATGAACAGGTTGCCAGTCCATCACAGTCTACACGCACTCACCAATTTAGAGTCACCAATAAACTTAACATGCATGTTTTAGAATTAGAGGAAACCATGACCCTCAAAGAAAATCCACGCATGCACGAGGAGAGCATGCAAACTCCATGCAGAAAGGCCCCAGCCGAGTTTTGACCTTTTTGCTGCAGCCTATAAGTCACTGTGGATAAAATTATTTTGCAGCAGTTTTAATCCACACAACAAATTGTAAAAATTAAATAAATAAATAGACTGTCTTAAAATAAAGTAAATAGATTTAATCTAATTTTGAGTAGTTAATTTTTTTCTTGAGGCAAAATGAAGAAATACAGACTAATTTTTGAGATTTATTCAGATTATTTTGAAAAATCTCTGGATTATTAAATTTTGTTTAATCTAAGTTAACATTATGCCTTGATTCAGTCAACCTGGCTGCTCTGCCTATTTTTTTTTAAGTCACACACTGATGGACGAGGTGGGGATTGTGGGTAGTGAATTTAGGTGCTGTTGGTAAGAAGTGAGGTGGGGTGGTGAAGGCAAGTGCTCTGTGAGTAATCAGACCACCATCAGCAGCCAGAAACTTTGTCCGGTCAGAAGCAGCAACATGAGAGGGGGGTGGGGTGGGGGCAGGGTTGCACAGAATGGTGGGAGGTACTCACTGACAGTCTATAGTTCTGCATCATTTTATCAAACTCCTCGTCAATTTTTTTGTATTTCTCTTCAGTGCGAGGGGTGAGGGAGAAGGGCTCCTCGGGGTCTGGGCTCTCAGAGTCACGGTGCTCTTTCTTGTTCAGAGCCTTCGTTTCCCAAATAAAAGAAAAACAAGGCACAAAGACAGAAAAGAGGATAGACAGAGAAAGAGAAGAAGAACAGAAAGAGTAGGTTAGATAAGGTGACAAAAGTGTGATGGTACTCACGCCATAGCGTTTGAAGAGGCTGTCCAGGTCCTCGGTCTTGCGGTCATTTAGCGGACTTTGGTCGATGGAGTCGTCGCCGTCGGGCTCAGGGCTGTTGCAGCCATTAAAGCCTTTCTTTCGCAATGTCTGAAGCAGTTAGAGAAGGGTAGAGGAGAAGGAGAGGGTACATTTACATCTCATCTTTTATGCACACTTCTCATAGCCACTTTTTTTTTTGCGCTGCCGATTTTCAGACCCACTAAGTAAAACCATTTTCATTACTCAAACACAAATGAACATCCTGATTGCTCTGAATGTGCTGACTCCTACACTGTTCATTGAATTAAAAATGAAGCAGATAAGGTCAGATGAACAATTTGACCCAGATGATGACATAAAACAGAGATTTTTCTGGAGGCACCTTCTACAAGTAGATAAATGACCCTGATAATCCTCAATCGATTTCTCAGGTCAACATTCGTAACATCTGCCGCCCACGTGAAAGCAAATTATTACCACTGAATTTGCCCTTACTCACCCAGAAGGTGCACCATAGAAGTATTGGCTTAAAAAGGTGAAGAAACTAAAGATTCTACTTAGGAACTGAGAAAAGCTTTGAAGTCGAACGACGTGGCAAATGAAAACAAAAAAACCCTCATATTTACAAGATAGAGAAAATGTGTGTTCAAGGCTGTGTGAGTTGTTTAAACCTGTGCTGAATGTCAGAGGACACATCATCACACCTCTGCATTTATCATCCAATCAACAGTGTTGAGGAAATAGATGAGCAAACCAACAGAATAAAAAGCTGGCCGGAAAACACACAGTGGCATCAGAACCACAGCTAATGGCAGCCAGGCTGTGTCATTGTTGGCATACTTTGGAAATGGCTAAAAGAGAAAGAGGGAGGATAAGGACAGTGACAGATAGTGAGGCTCTTATTTTGAGAGGATTCTGCTAAACAAGATTTGCTGTTAAGTAGCTTTGCTTGGTCGGTCCTTGACCATAGAGCCAAGCAGATAAATCCTCACAGCAAAAAGGATCTTAAACTGGAGCTGGAGAATCTTCTGTGGTCCGAATATCAGCTTTAGCCAAGTGTAACTCAGAGTTGTGCCAAAAGTAATAAATCCCTTGATGAGAAATTGGGGAAAACTATCAGAAAATATATAAAAAGACTGAAAAAAATCTGGAAAAAAAATCCTATCAAGCTGCTATTACTGATCAGCTGCTTTAGAGATATTTTCCCAAAAAAACTATTTTTATTTTGAAACAGGAAATGCCATATCCAATATTTACCAAAATACAAACTGTTAAAAAAAAAAAAAAAATATATATATATTTTTTTTTTTTTTCACCAGGTGCAGTTTTTCCTTCAGCTGCTTCATGATGTCATTTAAATTTAGGACAGATTTACTGTCTGTTTTCAAATGTAGAATATTTGCAATGGAAGAGTTTGATTCTGTAGTTGAGATTAAAAAAAAGCTGTGTTGCTGCTCCAAAAGAAAGAAAACAGCTATAATTTTTTAAATGCATAATGGCCAAAGCACATCACTAGGATAAACACAAATTAGCACTAAATTGCAAACAAACAGAGCTGTTGAACTTTGTGGAATAATATGGTTCGTTATATTTCTGTAGCACTCGGATACTGAAGATGTAAAAATGATGATGATAAACTCTTTGCATCAGATCATAACACGCAAATCAAACCAAGCAATCATAAACATGATGAGCAAAGACCTCAGGAGAAGAAAAATAATTTTGATTAGTGACTTTTGTACAGCTCCTATACGTCCTCCATTAAATCAGGGACAAGCTACATGTTTGTTCTGAAAATGTCTTTTTTGATTTTTTTAAATATTTACACACAAAGAATCTCTCCCTTCCACACCCTCCCACTCCTGAGGCTGGAAAACATCTGTGCATCTTCCACACAACAAATAATAATCTCTTCAGTCGTACAGATTAGAACATTTTTTCATTTGCTGGTAACTAACAGTGCTGTTGACACTGAGCAGACTGGCACAGATCTTAAATAAATCTCTGTGATTTGATCAAATAATCTCTTCTTCGAATTCTGTGATTGAAAAGGAAACAGGTGGTACACAAATGACTGTATCAACACCTCTCGATCGCTAATTTAGTGATACAACTTAATACATACAGACAGTCCAAAATTTACAGCAAAAGCAACACTGCAACTGTTGGTTTAAACAGCCAAACGATGTGTTTGTGATTAAAATGATGTACATTATGTAATTAGTTTGCTTTAATTAAATATTATACATATGATTTTTAAAAACAAAAAATTAACTTTTGCGACTAAATTACAGATTTAACAAAAACAATTTTTAAGCAAATGATCTGTAGTAACTAAATTACAATCTCATGTTCAATTTCTCACACCTTAAATTTTCTTTTAATGAAAAACCACCTGATGTCAGGTGTAATTGAAGTCAAGTGGCAGTCTTATTAAAACAAAAGCTCGGGCTCTCTGAATCCTGCTGTGCACAATCACAGCAAAATGAGAATGACTCAACAGCTTGTAACTCTGCCTCGGAGCTTGAGGGGGGGGGGGTTGTACCTGCAAGAGCTTTAGAAAAAAAGCCAGAGGCTGTAGAGAAAGGTTTGTTTCAGTTCATAATGAATTAGCTTTAACTCCTGAAAACAAGTAGGGGCATGAGCGTAATGATGCCATTTGGATGTAAGGCTATAGAGACTTGGTGTTAATAACAATGGTGCTCTTTGATAAGAGTCTCATTAAAACTCAGAGCCATTATTATCACCACAGTGTCAAAGCTCTGTTTTATCTACCCACGGAAACAGATTATTAGAAAGATTTGTTCTAACAAAAAGACTGATCAGCTGTTTGGTCCCATCTACAGCTTATAGCAAATGTTACATGCAAAAGATGCTGTTAAATGTTCTGCTGTTCATAGACTGATTTAAAAACTAATCCACATGTTTGATCTGTGCATATGGACAACCTCCCCTGACTATCAAGATGCAGAGACACCAAAACTGTTATATTAGTGAAACTAATCTGGAGTGCTGCGAACTTGTAATGATGCATATTTGTACTCGTTTGTTTATTTTCATCATTATGACCATAAAATGTCACCTGGCAACTCTGAAACTTCAGCACCATGCACAGAAGAATACAAGACTCAAGTCTTTGTTGCAGGATGTGTGATGAAAGGTGGCACCAAGTATTTTTTAAACTAATAACAGTTACAGAGACTTTTATTTAGTAAACTGATTTAAATCAAAAATAACTGACAGAATGTCATGCAACAGATTGTGATGTTGGCTGAAGTTGGAGGAGACTCACTTCCCTCCTTCAATACCACTTTTAAAAAGAGACAAAAGCTTTCTGCACTGTTAAAGATTCCTCTCACTCATGTGATGTGCTGTCTAACGTCCCTCCATCTCATGGAAACATAATTTAGTTGGATCAAAAACTGCCAGGAAGTTGAATAGTTTCATTCAACAACCAATAGGAAATCAGAAATTCAGTTTTTTTTATTTATTCTGTTAAAAATAAAGGAAATGACACTTAAAACTACTTAAGCTGTTACTAAAGATTTGTTCAGATTGAAATCAGTTCTGCAGGTTTACATCAGTTACCATAAATCATGGAGAACACAGTGTAATAAATATGCTAAAGTTCCCTCATAAAGTGCAAAACACACATTAAAAACCTCGTCACGTGGGTATCACAGGAAACATTGAGCAACATTCATATTTATAAATGCAGCATCACAATTCGTCACATTGTGCCTTTTTTTGTGCTCATTCTTAGAAAACTGATTTATTTTTGTTCGCAAATTAGATCAGTGATTTACATAAATGTTACCCAGAACAACATCATGCTCAGCCTATAGTTTTAAACTTTAAATTTTGCAGATTTTTTTATTTGACTTGAAAACCTTGTTCATTTTACTTTAACATAAACGTCACTGATTTGGTGATAAATTCAGTGCAAACTTGGGCAACTTTCCTTCTCTCAGTTTGTGTGGTTTTCTTCCATCTCTGTCAGTTACATTTTGAGATGCGCCTGTCCCCGCACTCACACACAAACACACTCAGTCCTCCTATCAGCTTGTCTCAGCCAGCCATCTGTCCACCTGTCCCCCCATTTCCCCTTCTGCCCTCTTTTATTGTGTTGCGAGGGTAGGATTCACCCAGCACAGCACTGTGCCAGTCTTTAAATGGCTGTAGCTGCTCATAAGCCCCGCCCCCATCTCCCTCACCCTCCTTCACTTCCCCTCTGGCTTGCTGTCTCGCCTGACAGTGCGTCTGCTCGCCCTCTGATTCCAGATCTCTTTATAAAACACTGTTGTTGCTCTCTCCACTTTGTCTTTTTGTCTTTTCTTCACCTTCTCATGTCTCTGTCATCTCTTGTCTCATCACCCTCAACACAGCTCTCACAAAAAAGTGAAAAGTCTCACACTTGTCCTTCTGTGTTTTCCTGCCCTCTACACATCCGTCTCTCTCTTTCCTCCCTGATCTATGACTCCCTGATCACTCATTTCCTCTTGTCCACCTTCTCTAATCAGTGTTATTTTCCTTCCTCTACTCTGTCAGGCCTATTTTTCTACTCCGTTTCTGGTTCCCACAGTTTTCCTGTCACTCTTTCCATTCTTCTTTCTGTTTATTCCAAATTCTTTTCCATGAAAGTGTATGAAATCTCCACACAACTTCTGGCGGTTATTAAGAGTTTACATCAATGTTTTTAGAACATTGTTGGCCTAATAAATGATTGGTGCGGCGTCAGTTTTAGAAGAAGTTCTGACAGAAAACAGTGTTTACAGCTTGTCAGTCCTGTCTGTCTAAAATCCACAATTACTGTTTGGCTAAGACTAGATTCCTCAGCACAGAGACTTATAACTGACTGGACTTCTCTGGACGACTGAGAATCTCCACAAACTTTTCAATTAGTCACTTCTTTAACGTTTTTATCAAATTGTTATTACTTTATATTCTAAAATCACTGCTAATTTGGTTTTGCATGAATGTTTCTGGACCATGGAGGACGTAGTGTAGCGATAAATCAGTTGGCTAACTGTTCTCTCTCACAAAGTTCCCTCTATTCAGTCATTTGGGACTCATGTCTGCAGTCTGAACACAGTCTGCTGTGATCCTCGGACGTTAGATTATAGATCAGCGCTGTTTTGTATGTCACTAACCTGCAGAGTGTAATAATAATATTGATGATAACATTAATAATAACATTTAACCACTACAGCCAGAAAAATCTACTCATCAAGTCCAAAAAACTCAGTTTTAGGGGAATAAATGCAGCAGAAACTAACAACACTGAACAAGAAGCACCACCGTATCAAAATACTTCTGCTCATCAATAACTGTTAAGATTTAATAAATAAACTTCTATATTTTTCTATTGCTGATTTATCTTCTACATTTCATTCAAGTCACATTAAATTTTTAAAATCCATCACGAAAGTCTGTTTTAACTGGAAGTATTTAGCTCAGATATTAATGGGTCTGTACTCTCACCGGCCCTCAGGAGGCCTCTGGATAACTTGAGTGGTAGCAGAAGAAGTCGATCATGTGTGATGTCCCTCCTCAGCAACAAACAACCATTTAAACACAGGAGTTCACAGCCAGATCGATGTAGGTTTGCCTACACTCATGAGGGTGAAAGAAAAAGAACTACAGAGGATATTTTGGAAGAAAAAAAATATAGTGGAGCTACTTTTGTTTGCTTTTTAGAGTAGATGTGAATCATTCAGTATAATTACAACAAATCAAATCCAAAAGGGAGTCATTAACTGTCAATCAATTACTTGCACAACTTAATAACTTTCTAATGAAGTCTTACTTCTTTTATGGTTTAATTTGTTTTAATTATAACATGCTACCAGTCTGATCACTTTTGATATTTAGTTTAATAACTCCTACCCCTGTATGGTTTTATTTTCTGGGAGAAAAAAAGCAGAATATAAACCACATGTGCTGCTTTATTTAAATTAAATAAGAAATTATTTATCCGAATTCTATGTTGCTTTAAAATTAAAACAAATAAATTGGCCAAAATTAAAAAAAAAAAAAAAAAAAAAAAAAAAAAAAAAAAAAAAAAAAAAAAAAAAAAAAAAAAAAAAAACTGACTGGTTCAGTCTTTTATTTAAAGCTATTTCTCTGAATTTACTAGGATTCAATGATTTGTGGCTATAGTTATTTATGTCATTGGTCACATTTTCCCTCCATTTTCCTTGTAATATTTTACTTACTTACTGGGGAAATTAATCAGAATAATGGTCATTTGGATGTAGAGCTAAACACAGAATTATGAAAAGCTTTGAGAGAAGTTATATGACACCAAAGTTTTGTTCAGCTGTCAGATGGTGTGTGCTGACCAGTCATGTGAGCAGATCTGACAATAACATCAGTTAGTCCAGATTAGGCCATTAGAATTTGACATGTCTTAGCTGGAAGACCTCAGCAAGCAAAGGAGGATTATCAGAGGAAAAGCATCCCCCAGGCTACAAAGGTATCACCTCTGACCTGCTGGAGCTGAAGGAGGAGAGGTCAGGTGACTGTAGAAATCAGGACTTGTTTAATTGGTTTAAAGAGTTGAGGTTATTGTAATAGTAAAAAAAAAGGTTTCTTATAGAGCCAACACAATAAAGTGAGGCTAAGCTTGATGGCTGCGACTCAGGACAATCTGAGAGGTGCTGAAAATCTTCAGCTCCTGCAGTGAACCTTGTTGGAGAACTCTCCCGAGAAAACCTCTCCTCCTTTCCCAACGTACAACTTGCTCTCTATTCTCAGCTATTCATCACAACTCTTTCAGCATTTCGTCCGCCTGTGTTCCCTATGTCTCTCGCTCTCTTCCTTTCTTTGCCCTGATTGGGATCTGCAGTCAAGCGGATTAACACGTTCTGACAGTAGAGGCAGGCAGCCCACACACACAGTATCAGGCAGCACGTGCATCTCAGAGAGAGGCTGCTTATGCATATGTATTGCCTCTCGAGCTCGCACTGGAGTGAAGGAATGTCTTACCATGTGATGAATACTGAGACCGTGCTCGCGCGCGCACAAAAACATGTAAAATAAAGTGTTTAAGTATTCAGAGACGAGAAGTATGACATACACTATGTATTACACCAGTGTGTGTTGATGTGCACGGATAAGTGTGTGTGTTCCTGCGTGACTACAGTCATACTTCATAATTTATACTGAAAAGCACTTGCTTAGAGAGACTCACAGAGGCAGAGCAGCAAATGGGCACACTTTGTGACTATCCAATTATCCCCTCTCTCTTCTCACTGCTCCTCTTTGCTCTGTCACTTGGCATGTTTCAGCCTGGCCCTGGACCACTGATGTTAAACCAAGTGCAAGTGCAGATAATATTTAATAATTATTGTATCATTCTGTCACGTTGGCTGTTCTAGTCAAATGGATTCCACTGACAGCCTAAACATTGCATGACCATTTTACACTGAGTCACAGTCTCGATAGCCAAATGTATGACACACTTTCTTATAGAATAAATAAAATAAATAAATGTAACCATCGGTAAAAAATAACAAGCCTAAATAACGTCCTGGTCCAAGCTGATTCGATTCTGTTAGGAAGTTAAGACATTTTGTGTCCACTCACACTTTTAAAAGACTACACATTGAGTTCAAATCATTATTTTTTTCATAAGGATTAATGAAAATGATCAAGGTGGACAGCTGTAACTGTGCATAATAACAGGTGTGAGCTGGAGCACATCTGGCGAAGGACGCAATTGGGTATAAATCCCAGGAAAATGTTTTTTTACAGACTTCTTGGTCTAAAGAAATAATGTGTGGGTCAAAACGGAGAATGAAAGCTGGTACAGGAGGAAAACTTCCATATGGGACGGACACATACACACACACAGGCTCACCAAGACTGAATATTGTATGAGGTTTTCTCATGGGCCACTGCAGAGCGTATGAGCAGTGAGTGGTGGACCTACGAGCACGTGCACACACATAAAGAGACGGAGTGACACTGGAAAACACAAACACATGCACGAACACAAACAGAGCCAGTGGAGCTTGAGCTAATGTGGCCCAGAGCTGCCCAACGCCCTGCCACGACACAGTCACTCACACACACGCACGTTTGCATACACTTAAGAGCCATCTGCAGTTGGAGATACTGCCTACAGAAAGGCTTTACTGCTGACACTCTGACACAGACAGAAAGAGAAGGACATCAAAAAGGAAGAAATTGTTGTAACTTGGTGAATCAGGAGATCAGGAGGCGGGAAGAGGATGCAAAAAAAAAATGGCTCTAAACTCTTGCACCAAAGTTTTATCTCCAACCCACTCCAAAACAAAACTGCTTCACCAACACTTTCACTCAGAGTTCAGCAATTACTAGACGGAGGCTCTTATTGGATGATATTCCCATTTGGATGAGTTCCGTTTTGGCCCTAAACACCTTACACCTTTTTTCCTACAACCTAATAACAAAGACCGTCACAATAAATGACTGACGGCTGCTCTTCTTCCCTGAAACAGGACACCAATGAAGACCTGGCTGACCTGTGGGATTTTAGTTTCCCCCTTAATCAAGAACAGGGAATACTTTGGAAACTTGTTTTAATATTACAATATCACAAAAACAGCAGACTAAAACATTCTTTCTAAAACAGTTGAGCCATAAAATTAGATCAAAAGATGTTCTTCAACTTCCAATAAAACCAGCTTATTACAAGTCAACAGGAAAACAGTAATGAGCTCTGAGGTTGATTTAAAGGTTCTCACAGTGAAAAAATGGCTGACAGTTGCATTTGAAACATCTCTACCACAAACTGTAACTACACCAGGCGATTGATTTAGATGATCGTGGATAGCTTCAGAAATATTGAAAATGAGTAATGCCTTAAAGCAGCAGTCAGAGGTCATCTACGCTTCCCTGGGGTTCATCACATGAATCCAGCAAAGCTTGAAGTCTCTGGGCTTCTTCCAATAACTTATTTGATAAAACAGCCCGAAAGCTGGAGATAAATTTGATCATATGCTGACAAAGTCCAGCACTTTTGGGACACAAGCTGAAACAGCTCACTATAAACAGTGGAAATAAAAAACTAGTAGAGAACAGAAATCTTCCTTCCATTTGTCTGTTTGGAAGGTTTATTGAGGTTGCCGTTTATAGTTGGAGGATCAGAGAAAATCACTGCCAACACAAGGTTTTATTCCAAAATTATAGGAGTGATCTGAATAAATTTAAGTCTGGGAAGCAGAAGCTGAATGATACTATTTGTTAGCTAAAACATCTGAGATCTAATTAGAGCTGAAAGTTTCATATTTTTGAAAATCTTACTTGTGAAGTCACAAAGATGGTAAAAAAAATTAGTTGACTTCATGTTTATACCGTTTGCAAATGACTAGATGTCCTGCAGCGATACGCTACAGTAAAAGCTAGTGAGAAAATATTCAAAGGCAGGAGAGATCCAGCTTTAGGCCAACGCTCCATAGGAAGCGTAAGTGCTGTACTGCAATGTACACGGCTCGGTGAATCATACCTAACCATCTCGTGTTCAATTCATGAGAGGGCCATTATATAGAAAAGGGTCAGCTGGGCATGTGAATGTGCTCCATGTCTGCCTGAAAAGCTCCAGCAGAGCTTTTCCTACAGAAGGATGTGGATAAAAACCATTTGAGAAAAAAAAAAGTCCCTCAGTGTGGTTGAACTCACACCTTCCTAGAGCTGAGCTCTGACATCTCTTTAAAATGACCCAGTATTATTTTTAACCAATTTACACAGATTATTTCATCTATAATTTGGTCCTTATTGCTCAGGCTTCGTGTTCACATTGTTGTTGCAGCGCCAGTGGAAGCTCCAGCTGCTCGCTCTGTGAGACGAGAAGCACTGCACCATTATATCATATTTAACCCATCATCAAACTGAGCTCAACAATCCTGAAACAAAAAGCTCGGAGAAAGGAACTGAACAGGTCTAATATACTTGTTAGTGCAGTAATGACTAAGGAAGGAAAAAAATCTTTAAAAACTGATTTATATTGTATTCTTTCATTTGTCTTTAGGCACATTTATAAGTAGAGTTTCTGAACTTTGAATGGAACAGTGTTGCTTGTTGTTTAATACCATCCAGCTCAGATTTTCCATCTTAGACTTAAAATGTCTAACTTTTCCTTTTGAATCCTCTTATTAACTGCAAACTGTGCTAATCTAATCTACCTCTTCTCAAAGGAACAAAATCCAAATAAAATAGAGAAAACGGAAAAAATAAAGCCACAAACAGAGAAGAACACTTGATTTAAAGGTTAGACTGATGTCATGTTAGATCAAAGACATAAGACACAGTTAAACTACTCCTACTACAACGAACTGAACTGGACTTAATAAACTGCACGAGGCTTCATTAAGTCTGAATAGGGGTCTGGTAAAGGCTAGATTAGATTAGCTAAGATCAAATCCCAGACAACCCAATGCAGGATAAATGAAGAAACACAAAGAATAAATAAGAAAAGAAGGATTTTCCAGTCTTGATGTACACGTGTCTGTGTCAAACAGTCTGCCTTGGTCAGGTTTTCAAATTTCTTTCCACTTTTACCAAAGCTAAATATAGATAAAATATAATATAACTGAGTGAAAATCCTTTTTACACAACCTGTAACCAGTTGTTTAGTTTCAGTCAACAAGGAAAGAAGCCGTGGTGCTCTGTCGTTAAGACGAACAGGCATGATGAGACATGGTTGTCACATTTCGATGACGTGCTGTGTGTGTGACCTGCCATCAGGGGATTTAACAACTATCTGAAGAAACGGTTAGGAGCAAATCAAAAGGACAAGTCAGCGAAGCACAACAGCTTTTACCCTCCAGGAAGCATATGCATACTCTGCATATTGGTATGTTTTAAAAAAAACAGTAGAACTACTAAGCTGTAGCATGATGCTGAGTCTGTTTTGTTTAAGAAAAATAAGCAAAGCTGTAATTAATGAATGGCCATAATAAATAAAGTATGGTATGATTAAAAATATAAACAGTGGTATAAAATTATTGTGTTCTTTTTAATCACTTTACCCAGTGTCCTCCCCCCTCCTGTCTCCACGCTTTACCTCAATAATGTCAGCATTAGTCCGGCTTTCGTGGGGCTCGTTGTACTCGGTGTACTTGAGCAGGACCTTGTCCATGTCAGTGCTGGCGTACTGAAACAGCTTGTTAGAGTGGTTGAAGATGATGAGAGCAATCTCACAGTCGCACAGAACGCTCAGCTCGTACGCCTTCTTCATCAAACCAAACTTCCGTTTGGTGAAGGTCACCTAGTAGAAGAGAGGAGAGGAGGATGGGAGTAAATAAAAAACATAAATAGATTTAATACAACCCAAGTAAAACTTTCAGTTTCCAACAATAAACTAATTTAGAACATAGGACTGTAAAAAGATTTAAGTACAAAAGCATCTACCAGTTTTCTGCTATTTAACTGCAGCTTTTTTAAGATTTTTTTTATTTAATAAAAAAGCTTATTTGTCCAGCTGAAATTAGATTAGATACAAATAAACAACCACATCAATAAAATCTTGATTTCTTTCACATTCAAACTTTTCTATTACTGAAAATTCATAAATAACCTCTTCAGGGTCTGTTCCCTTCATTCTGTCACATCTTAAATACAGTATATAAGAACACAGAAGCTTTACATTTTCAACATGTCAAACACTGACAGACTACTGTACACAAATTTCAAAACTACTGTTAGCAGTTATCCTTTTGGAAAACTGGTTCTCCTTCAGCTAGAAACAAAATTCTGGGGGCGTGAGAGCAAATAGTGTGAAAGAAAAACTGGTCCTTTTGATAATATAATGGTGTTTTAAACATTTTTATAATACACAGATTCACTTTTAATCAAGAAAAACACTTGGCGCTGAAAGAAAAAATAAAATACTACTAGCATCCGTTTAAAAGCACCTCCGAAGCTCATTAATTGTTAAATTCAGTCTTATTCATTTCAGACAAAAACTAAGAGGGTAAAAGTAACAAGTTACAGTTTTTAGTTGTCTAACCTCACTGTGACCACAGTTTTGGCAGTGAAGTAAAAAAAAAAACATGTTCTCTTTAGGCCTGTCCTCATATCGGCCCAAAACCATCCAAATCATGAGCTGTTCGAAGCGGCTCATCTTCAATTAAACCGAAATGTGAAGGATTGGCTTTTCAAAACACCAATTACAGTTTTATTATTGTGCATCCTCAAAATCTTGCAATCATATAAAATAGAGACATTTTAATGACAGGAAAAGACGGGGTATTTAAACAACTACCACACCCACTGACTACTCCGTCTTTACTCAAGCACACAGCGGCTTTCACGTCCCTCAGCATCATTCTCCTCATCACATTTACCCTTCCCCATCATTTTCACACTTTGTTATGCTCTTTTTCATGCTCTCTTTCTATGTCACACATGCTCCCATGCCTTCTTTTCCACACTCTCCTTCTGTCACACATTATTCTTCCCTTCCAAACACACACACACACACACACACACACACACGTACAAGCCCTTTCAGTTGAGAACATGCCAAACAGAACTGGAAGTGTTGCTGAAGAACAGGGTCCCTTGTTGTCTGCCGACTGGCTTTAGAAGTGCTTCTCTGCTTTAACCAACTGGTATTTACAATCCAGGGAGATTTGGCTTTGTTTGGATTAAACACACAGGATTGCACAAAAACAAACACACACGGAAAAAAAAAGATTAGCAGAGGGACCGAAAGAAAACGCTTCAGGTACTGCTACAATTGCTGCCGTGTTCTATGAAACAAACTCAAATTTAAGTAAATCCTGTCACAGGCGGCACTTCAACAAATGCAGGGAACTTTCAAACAGGCTGCACCTTCTGGCCACACCCACAAATGACATCATATTTTCCATCAGACGTAAAAGCCCAAAAAACCTGCTGTAGCAACACAGATTGAGGTCATGACCTGAAAAGATGCATGTTAGTAGTGTATGAACTCATCTGAAAATGACTGTCATCCAAACGCTTTCTGCCTCGAGCCTTTACATTACATGTTCTATTCCGTCATGTTTTACCTTCAGATTTAAATAGAAATATTAAAATCTGTGATTTTTAGAAATTTTGACTCTATTATCTCCTTGAGGGATCTATAAATAGGAACTATAAATAAATTAGTACTTCTAAGTGCTATGGTAAACTCCAGAGCTGATCCATAACATTTTGTTAAATACTGGTCTGTCACTGGTTTGATTTATTAGATCTGAAAAGATTAAAAGTGAGAATTAAATGTGATAATACTAAAAAAATAAGGTAAAGTAATTAATTAATGAGCTGCTTTGATGAACTGCTGAGACACAGTAAAAAATATCCTTTTTGATGAATAGTATTTAAACCAAAATAGTATGAATATAATATAGATTTTATAGGATATTGTGTATTTTCTCTACAAGGTTATTATTCTCTAGACTTATAGTAATGTCTACACATGAACTCAGTAATGATATTAGTTTTCCTGCAGTGACACGAGAAGCAGGCTGCTCTCCTGGAAGCACAGTTCTGAACTCAAAATGTAATTGAAATTAATTGAATGAGGAAAGAAAGAGAATAAAACATGGTGAGTTAGAGATAAGATAAAGACACAGAGGATGAAAACAAGAGACGAGGCCANTCTGAGACCTTCAATCTCTCCATCTTTGTCTCCTGTGATCACGCCATCTCTCCTACCTCGTGCTCCTTTCTGCTTCAGCACCTGACATGTTTAAGCCTCGCTCATCACTCGTCTATTTTGCTCCTCTTATTTCCTCGCCCTCATTTTCTCTTCCTCTCCTCTGTCAGTATTTTCCACATCCTCTCCCCCTCCCCGCCCGCCCCCCCCTCTTTTCGCGTTAGCTCACTCATTGCTTCCTGCTGCCACAAATCAAATTATATCGGGGTCGTATCCATGGGTACCAAACTCCCCCTCCTCTCCTCCTTCCTCCCTTCTGCCCCCACTGCATTTCTCACCTCATCACACATTGCTACCATCATCTTACCTCCATTGCCCCCTCCGCCATGTCATCTTTATCTCGCTACCCATCTACACCCCCCTTTTCCTCTTCCTCTCTTTCTCTCACACACAGAATGAGCAAAGAAATTATGAGGCAACGCTGTAAAGGGAGGAAATTACAGCCGAGCTGGATGATAAGAATAGTTGGTGATGAAGAGACAAGCTGCTGCAAACAACAACTGATCTCCTAACAAATTATAAGGTTATCCACCAGCCCTGAAAACAAACAAATTAGTCATAACAGCCTAAATAAATCCTTGTTTTTCTGTCTTCTTCTTTTCTTAGAAGAAGTAGGCAGCAGGTTAGAAACTCCTGGCCTGAGCTTCAATCCTGATGTCTACCTCAAAGAATAAACAAGCTGGAGGTAATTGACATTAAGAGCAGAATTGCAAGGTAACCAATAGCAACTGAAGAATAAGACAACCTAACTAAGGAGAGAAAGAGTGTTTTTTATTTGGATGTGTGTGTGTGTGTGTATAGTTGTGTGTCTTGGCGAGGTTGTGGTTGTGCGGCAGATGGATGAGGAAACCACCACTGACAACCGCAACCTCCTTTTGCTTTTTCCTGTAGCCAAAACCTGTCTTCCTTTAGCGAGCTTACAGTTCAGTTAATCAGGTCTGAACAGTTAAAATGAGATACAGAGATCTAGAATGCAGCTTTTGTTTATCAAAGAAAATGCTTTTAACTACTGATAGTGAAGAAAAGTTTATGGACTGATGCCTTTTCAGCTCTTTTTTTTTCAGCGGCACATCTAAAATAACAACCACTTGTTTTTTGATATTGTAAATTACCATAAAAACACCTCTAAATGAAACATGTAAGAGCAGATTTTCTGCTTCCAAAAATCACATTTTTAGTCTTGTGTCGCATTTTTAAAGGTTAGATAGTCGTGAAAACTCCTCTGATGGTGACATCAACTCAGAAAATAAACAAACCCTGCGAAACCAAACGCATTTTCAAACAACCTAATAAGCGTAATGTATGGTCTTATTATACATGTCAAATTAACTTAAACAAGCATCTCTTATCCTTAAATTACCCAGACATGATTCTTCTCAGGTCTGCCCCAGACTAACTTTCACTGCTACTGGTAGATTGCTTTTGTCATTACTGAAAATTTGGTTTTGCATCTGTGCGTATGCATCAACACATTGTTAACAGATCCTGTCAGAGCTGGTCCCTCCCAGTTTCTCTCCTTCCCATCTTCTTTTTAGACTGCAGGCTCTGCCTAATTTGTTTGGTTTATTAAATCTGGTCCAAGAAATTCACAGGATTTCAGCTTGAAATCTCTTTTTCCAAAGACTCAAATATCTGTTGTACATCCTGGAAATGTTTCTTTGCATTAATCTCAATGTTGAATCAAGATTCTTTTATTTATGGAAGAAAATCTTTCTCCCTCTTAGATCTTACTGTTTAAGTAGGTCATCATTTTATTAAAAACTCTTTTTGCTTTATCTTTGATGTGACAAATGCTTTTCATAAAAAAAAATAATAATAAAAAAAAATCTGAGCATTTAAACAGTACCAGTTCTGTTCTCTGTTCTTTCTTGTGTGTCTTTTGTCTTAATGAGAAATGTGGTATTTGAGATGCTGTCATGTTTCCAGCTGGGGCCTACACTCTGAATGCTGTTTATTTTGCAGAGCTTATGGCAGCATCTCCGAATCAACATGTAGGAGGGTGACGGGTGGCATGTTCTCCAAAATTTATTTGATTTCCTTTCAAAGGGTACGCTGTTCATTAGATGAAGAAACACAAAGCCAGTGTGCAAAATAAAATTGCTAACTTGTTTACCAGCTTTATACTCACTACTCACACACTAACTCTCAGAGATAGAACAACTGGATCTGTTTGATGCTTTAGGCTAAAGTAATCAGGTTAATAAAATCCGTTTTGGCTCAGTACAGGTATTAAAATGTCGTCCTGCACCGACTGGCTTTATTGCTTTTACTACCTCACTACAGAAAACAAGTACCCTTAGATATTGATGACTGTGTATTAATACAGAAGGTGTTGTTGTATCAACAAATTGTTCAATAATACAATTAACTAAAACTTGCTCTAACTAGTAACAGCATGTTTTTTCCCTCCTCCTTTATTTTTTCATGGTGTGCAGGTAAATCACATGTTGCTTGCACACATGTGAGGTCAGTAGCCATGTAGAAAAAGGTCTCCAGTTGAAATGTCAGCTGAGATTTTTTTTTTTTTTGTAGTTTGTATGATCTCTTGTGTACAGATTAGTTTGCTGTGGATTGTCTGGCTTTAGAGACGAATGTGAGCATGCATGGCCCTGATATGATGTCAAGACCTGTTCAGGATTTACCTCTCACCTCACCTGTTGAGAGCTGAGCTGGACCTTAGCTCCCCAAGACCCTGAACAATACAGATGTACAACAAATAGATTCATGGATAGATAAATAACAAGAAATCAAACATCATGACCTCCTTCAGGAGCCAATTCCTCACCTTTATAAAAAAACAACCAGCTAAGGATGATGATGAGGAATAAACTGCAGATGACTTTCTAAACCTACTGTGACCTCACTCAAAGTCTTAATTTGTCAGGCACCCCTGTCTCACTGTTTTTTTTCCTTCTGTCTCACTCTGGTTTGGAGGGTGGGCACGTCAAATCAATTACTCAACCTGTTCAATGGAGCGAAGCCCATTTACCAGTTGACTCATTTTAGATGGATCATTTACCCGTTCATCCTCTCTGACAATGCCACTAATGTAACCAGAGGGACTGGAGCAATTGTATTTATTTATATTATTTTAGGGATATATATATATATACATATATATTACACATCATAGAACATGATGCCATTATAGTGTTCATTTGTTTCACTGCTGCAAGAGCACAAGTGACTGTGACAGGAGATGCTGTGGTTCATACGTGGGAATGTGATCCAGATCAGATATATCTGAAAGTGATCTGCATGTTACCAGTGGAAGCCGATCAATCTGAAAACCAAGCAGTTCCCGTCACCAGCTAATTGATTGGGTATTTCAACACAGTATCTACAAATATGGAACGAGATGCTGCACAGAGATCTGCAACAAGTTGGGTTTGTTTAGAGTGTAAAGAAACAAGTCAAACGTCTTCATCCTAAATCCATCTTCAATGTTTCAAATTTACATGGCAGAACAATCCTCACTCTGCACTGCTAATGTTAAAATAAGTAGTTCTACAACATTATAGGATTAATTAAAATTGTGTGCAAAAGCTACTTACCGCCATTCAGCTTCTGTTTCAAGCTTAAATCCTGTTTTAAAACAAGGATTCATGGCTTTTTGGTATTCTATAGAGGTAAACTCAGCTTTATAGATACATCATTACATATACAGTAATTATATTATTCTATGCATGTAGTGTTTGTTCATCAAAACCAAACGGAATCCATCCGGCTCATGCCTTTCTCTGAAACAACTTACATTTTCTCTTTTCATACACATCCATATAAGACATACTTTTTGTTTAAGAACTGATAAAACAAACTACAAATCCTGAAAATACTACTTCAACTCTGAAGCTGCAGCCATAGAGTTACTCAAAGCCGTCATTTGCTACTTCTTTATTTTTGGCAGTGACAGGATCTGACAGGAACTGACGTGAACAGAGTTATTGTATGTTGTTTCATGTTCAAATGATTGACTTGTTTAATGGACGCTGACCTGTCTGTTGCGTTCATCGGTAATCCTCTGAATCTGGATCTTTTTCCTCCCCATGGTGCTGATGTTGCAGTAGGAGGAGCAGGAAGAAGATGTTTGAGGTCACAGATGGCTGTCGTTTTATTTCTCCCTCTTCAGATCTGTGTGTGTTTTCAGTTTGACCGTTTTACGCAGCTTGACTCAGTTAGAAGCACCTGAGCAGAGAGGCTTTTACTAACTGACTAATGAATAAAAAATAAAAAAGAGGGAGAAGGAGGAGAGGAAAATGGGGTTCTGTGTGCTTCAGCCTCCTCAGATCATGATCTTGTTTCTGGAGGCAGGTCGTGCACACTCCGCTGGGATCTTCTGCCCTCCCCTTTACCTCAGCTGGGCAGCTCCTGGAAAACAAAACAAAGGCATTCATCAGACTGAGGAGACGGAAAAGGGCAGAAAAAGGTTTTGTTTATATATTGTGACCCAATTTTGTTACTACAAAAACTGCATTTGCCTTGACCCATACATACAAGTATAAATGACGCAGCAATGCATCAAATCAGAGACACATTTGGCTGAACTGAATAGTAGATTGGAGTGTGGGGGGGGGGGGGGGG